>JAQIWS010001709.1:0-10413 GCA_034696085.1 Stigmatogaster subterranea | reverse complement strand
CCTGCAATGCGCGTCGTCCGCTGATTCCAACTCGTCGTAGTCCCTCAGTCTCGAGATAGGCTGGTAGATCCAAAACTTGTTGAAATGACACAAAATAAACACTTGTTGACATTTGCGAACGTCCTCTCACTTCGTAGAAACACAGGTTGCAACCCCAATATCTACGTTGGATATCGGGCACGCCTGCCGGCAACATGAAATACACTTCCTTGAAGGCGTAGGATAAACCTAGCTCCAAGGCACAAGATACACTAAAAGGTGGCTTAACCATGCAATGGGCATGAGTTAAGCTCCAATAAATAACTATTAGAAAAAGGACCTTAAAGGTTTGATAATTTTGAGTAGACTCCTGATTTTGGGGTGCTCCCAGTGTTTTATACCTACCTGGGACTGTCCCATTCAGGTGCGACAGGTGATGTTCTCCTGTCGCCATCTAGTGACAATTTTTTGATATTATTTTAAAGAACAAATCATTGGTAAATTCGATATTCTGAATTTAACTCCGTTACAACTACAGTACAAAAGTTATCTACACATACAGTACGTTAACTGTGGATATTAAATTTAATGTCAACGGCAACAAGAGTATTTGGAGTCACACGTCGTATCCGGTGGACATACATAATCACTATCATCCGCATTGTGAACGCCGTGTTCAGCTTCAACACCATCACCTTCATTATCTTCGGTACTATTTGTTTTATTTTCTTCAGGTTCTTCCAAGGCATTGTGTCTTATTCCAACATCATCAGTATTACCTTCACCATCTTCAATAACTACCGTAATAGTAATTTTAAGCGTGTCGTGACTAAATTTGAATGTCTTATTCCAACTTCATCAGTATTACCTTCACCATCTTCAATAACACCTTCAATAACTACCGTAATAGTAATTTTAAGCGTGAAGTGACTAAATTTGAATGTCTTATAACGTCCTTTGCAGAAAAATGTGTATGATAAATGATATGTAAAGTATAATAAAAAATATTTTCTATTATTATACCTTTCTTATTAATTTACACGGTTGGCGTCGGAAACATGAAAACAACAACAAAGAACAGAATCAAATTTTTTTTTACCATAAACCATTTCGTGTGTAGAGCTAAGACAAATTGTGAAAACTAAATCCGTGTGCAAACAGCTTAATAAACTATTCTCTAAATGACGTCAACGCTTAATGAGCATCTATTGTGCTCGATAGACAGTTATAGATTACATTACATCAGGTAATTCAACGCCATTGCAACACAGCGTACGTACAGTTTACAATTTTAAAAAAGTACAGCTCTCCTTTGGCAACCGCAAGTTTTGCAACCGAGTTTCGAGGAAACGCAATTTTTTTCTGCAACCCAAAATTTCTTTATATAGGGAAAAAATCGTGAATTCGCGGTTTTTCTCCAGCGTCTTAACTAGCCCTATCTGCTCCCAGGGCAAATCTACCGGCGTGCCGCAATTCAACTGCTGGCTCAACTGTTGTGTGGTGACGTCTTTGTTGTCGCCAGCGCATGGCAACACACGCATATATTCTTTGTTTGTTTGCGCCAAACTGCTGTAGAACAGGACGCCATAAAAGAAGCAGCATCTGCCGCAAAAGCGTGGCAAGGTGGGCAGTATGTGACGACAAAACCAACAATAACACACGCGAGGCACCAATAAAGCAATGCTTAACTCGAACATGGAAACAAAACACGGAAATGCGAATTGCACTGACAACGAAATCTGTGGTAAGTTGCCGGAAAATCGACAATTAAACCACAAAAGATGCCAGAAAATCGACAACCAAATCCGAGAAAAGTTGCCGGAAAATCGACAACCAAACCTGAGTAAAGTTGTCGAAAAATCGATAACCAAATCCGAGTAAAGTTGTCGAGAAATTCGGCAACCAAACCCGAGCAAAACCATGGAAAGCGCGCAACTACAACCAAAAAACGAATACAACAATACCATACCAACAGCCACGCAGAGAAAACCAACACTAGCCCAACACCGTCGCTCTGCGGCGGGCACCAAACTAGTAAGAATTAATAAGAATTAATTAGAATTAATTTTAACGTAAAATCGTTATTAGTAGATTTTTATAACAAATTTAGTAACTCCAATGTGGGCAACAAATAAATTTAAAAGTTGACAGATATTTTGCGCCCCTGACTTCACTGTGCCTGGGGCCAGTGCCCCGCTCGCCCCACCCTAGTTACTCTGCTGTTTTTCTCTTAACCATAATAAATTTTTTGTGGTAAATAACATACGAATATTTTAAAGATGTTACCATAGCACTTTTAAATGTAAAGATAATACGTAGGATATAAACTTGTCAGTAACTAGCATATCGTGGTACCTACCAACTGACTATCAATTTGGCTGACGTAATAGAATGTTTACAGTTAGTCATGAGTCTTCGTTGATTACATGGATCAATTTCACGGCTACTTGGTAACCAGATTTGTCATCACTGGATTTCTTCCTTAGGATGTCACCAAATTAGTAGTGTCCCAACTCAAAAAATCCATACAAAGTGAGCAATGGATATCGCACACTTTGTATTCTACTGCGGTATGAGAATGTGATTTATGGTGCACAACTCATAAAATAACTTGTACACAGGAGCAACCCCACATGTCCCTTGAAAATAACGTATGGTTTATTGGATTTAAACAACAAACCCATTTTTCTACAAAAAGTGTCACATTCGTTGTCAACAATGAATAAAAACCATTGAGCTAAGCAGCATTGTGCAAAAATGCTATGCAATTCCAAATGCAATGGCAATCACCTGAGATACCAGGCATGACTGGCAGTCAATGTGGTGGATGTAGAAGTTATTATTGCTAATAACAATAATACTTACTGCGCTGTGAGAGCAATCTGCCATCAAAGACAATAATCCCGTTGATGACTATGGATTGTCAGCATCAGCTGCACTGACATTCCAGTGTGGATTGTCACGTACAACTTGTTGAGTTTGTTTGTCCAATGTTTTTAACCTAATTCGAAGATGTTCTACAATTTTCTTATTGGAATTTTTTTGTAAGTGCATTGGTTAAAAAGTTAGATATTGAATGATCTTGAAGGTGACCTCTGACGTCATTGTCGATGGCACTATTTGATTGGGCACCCATTACTTCCTATGTGACTACATAATCACTACCTACCTACAAATAGTTGTGTAGAAATTGAGGGGCCCAGACTTTTGATTCATCCTGTATAGTTGTGTTATTTGGCAAGAAATCTGCTTGCAAAAAAAAAAACAAGATATAACAAACGTCAACATGGTCACACTCATGCTAAGATAAATACTCGTAACGTCATTGCTCACACTCATGCTAAGATAAATACTCGTAACGTCATTGCTCAGTGTAGCTCAATTTTGTCGTTAGGATGGCTTCACATTACTTTTTTTACACCATGGAATATACAAATGTATACAGGGTCAGTCGTTAAAGTGTTAATGAGGTATGGTGGGACCGAGTTAAGTCACAAAAAGCTTAATTTAAGAAAGGGCATGCTACCTGTAAGGCCCGGCACAAATGGAGGCATACACCACGCGCTTCACGCGCGTGACGTCACACACGTAGGTTTTGAGGCATAAAATCCAGGTTTTGAAATGTACACGGCCAACCTGATTCAAGTAGTTTTTTTTGCCGCGTTCGGGAGTAGACATATGCAGATCGGATGGGTAGCTGGAAAACCTGGACGATTTTGCCAAAACGGAATAGTCAAGTTTTATTGATTTCAGTTACAAAAGGCGAAAATTAGCTTGACGTATGTTTGTATCTAGTTTGTATTTAATAATTGTGGGGGAAATGGAGCTTTGTTTTATCTCTGTATTTAACCTTATTGTAAATTTTTATTGTAATTTTTATTTTTTTTAATAAATAAGTTTTTCTTTTTTTGCCATTACACCAAACGTTTTGTGGTATAAATGTAGAATGAAACGTAATTATGGGTTATCTACCCTTGTTTAAAGCAAAACACAAACAATTTTGCTTTAAACGAGGACAGTTTTACTCATCGGGCCCACTCGATCTGTCAAGTAGAAATTGGCAGGAGCCAAGAAGGACACGTCTGACTACCCGCCATTCTCTACTAGAACTACCTTTATTGACCGGAAATCCCACCAGGGATGCTGACACGGCCATCACAGGCAAAAGCGTGTCCTCAAGTGGACAAAATTATTTTCGGTCGAAATTATACAAAAAGTAGATGTTTATGGTTACAAAAAAAATTAAACGATAAAATTGCCGGAAACAAATAATGAAATTACTGAAAAAAAAATTTATAAGTAAAACAGAACTTAAACTAATAATTATTTCAAAACGTAATCTTTGAGGTGTCTTGGGAGGTGTACTGAACGACCAGCCAGAGTCGTGGGAGGTTGCGCAGTGTGTCGGCAAGAGAAGTTGGAACTTGACTCCTATCGTCCAGGACGATGTCGTCATTGACATTGTGTTCCAATGCAATGTCGTCTAAGATTGGTTCGTTGGGCGTATCATCTAAAATGTCGTATGTGGCATGGTACAGTTTCAGCTCCTGTGCATGGACTAGTTTCACTCGACGCTCATCTTTTGAGTTCTTTGACTCAGCGATTACGTATGTGTTATCGCCATTTTTATGTATGATATAATAAGGACCTTTCCAGATTGGGTCGAGCTTGTTTTCAGTGGGTTTTGTCCACCGATATAGAATGGCATCGCCAATCTGGAAGTGACAGCTCGTCTCCGTGAATTCTTAATACCAGCATGCAGCTGAGTAGATTCAGATATTCGTTTGCGTGCTGTCTCACGTAACAATCATACATTTTCAATTGTTTCGAGTCTCTTGATGTCGCCTGTTATGCTTCATGGAGTCGGTAGTTCTTTGAAACATGGTTGGTAACCAAAGAGCAAGAAGAATGGCGATATTTTCGTGGATGCTTGTGTTGCGGTGTTTATAGCGAAAATCGTGAGAGGGAGTACAGTATCCCACTCGTCAGTTCTGTCATGAATAAGTTTCGCGAGAATTGAAGTGACGGTTCTATTCATCCTCTCCACTGGTCCATTTGAGTGTGGAATGTAGGGGGGAATGAATGGCAGTAATGTTGTAGTCACAAAATAGTTGTTTTGTTATTTCGGCGATAAATGCTGGACCACATCACTTATGTAATTGGTCGGAGACCCAAAGACATTGATGATGTCGTCGGAGATGCTTTGACACAATGTTGTCACATCAATTGTTGGTAACGGTCGAGCAAGCGCATATCTCGTAACTTGATCAATTGTGACGAGTATATACTTATATCTGTTTGTCGTCAGTGGTAAACTGACCATATGGTCGGCAGAGACTGTGTGAAATTGAACTGCCCACGGTTTCAATTTCCCAAAAGTTGCAGTGGTTGGATGATTGAAACGTTGGCGCATTTCACAAGAACAGATGTATTTGCGAACATCTATGTTTAAATTTGGCCACCAGCATGATTTTTGGGGATGTTGGATTACAGTCGTTGTTTGCTGATGTCCAAGGTGATCATGGCAAGCTTTGATCATGGATTGGTGAAGCTTTTTTGGAACAACAGTGACAGTTGTATTGTCAGGTAATTTTCGGTATAATGTTCCATTGGTGATGACAAACGTCTTTTTTATGTTTACAGTACATGGACTATTGTCATCAAGTCGATTAATGGCAGCAATCAATTGCTGACAAAGCGTATCAATGAATTTTGTAAAGCACGGTTGAGTGTAATGGTTTTGTGTTTTTCACTCTTTATGCCGTGTTTTGATGCTGGTCTGATTTTGCGAATAAGCTTTTGTAGCGAAAGTGTTATCTTCGCAAAATCCTGAATGAAAATTCGAAAGTAGCTAGCAAAACCAAGAAAAGAGCGTACTTCGGCAGGTATATGTAATGTCTCGTATCTGTGGACAGCGTCAGTTCGTGCAGGGTCAGGACGTTTGCCTTTTCCTTCAACAATAAATCCCAATGCATGGACCTCTGTTTATGCAAATTGACATTTTGTAGCAGATATGTGGAATTGCTATTCGCGAATGATTGCTAATATCTGAGCGAGCAGAGTCATGTGTTCAGTCCATGAGGTCGTTCTTGGCAATGATGTCGTCGATGTAGACATCAACACCTCCTTTTTTCGCCCTATGACCTCGATGTTTGGGTGACGTTAAAATTCCATTACTACTATCAACATCTCCTTTTCATATGAGGTCGCCAAACGCCTCTTGAACAACGCGAGCCGTTGTGCTTGGTACATTGCACAAACCAAGCGACATGAACAAAAATTCCAAATGTTCACGTTTAGTAACATTTGCATCTTTTGGAATTTCTTGTTCTCTCATGGGAATTGACAGAAATGCGCTCTTGAAATCAAGTATAGTAAAATAGTTATGGCCACCACATCGTTGTATAATATCGTCAATTCGCGGTAATGGCTGTCGGGCAGGAATCGTTTTTGGGTTGAATGTCGATTGGAAATCAACAACGACTCGAGCAGGAGTTTTTCATGCATTTCTTGATGTACAACAAATACTGGTGAAGCATGCGATGATTGTGAAACTTTCACAATCCCTAACTGTTTCCATTTGAAGAGCTTTCGTGCAAACCAAGTTAAATACATTTTTGACAAAAATTGAGCTGTCAACAGTTATTGGTTCATTTTCTACATTCCCGCACGTAGGTACCTTCATTTAACCAAAAATAATTTTGTGTCGTCATTTTATCAACAGCTTTATGTGGTAATTTCTTATCAAATCAAGTTAAATCCAAAACTCGTTTGCAGCAAAACAAGTTAAATCCTACTAATCATAGCAAATTGGCAGGTTTTTCTAAATCAAAATGGTGTCCCTTAATAAGACATAATTAATGTATCAAAACGTTGATAATTTGTAAGTTAAAACGCAGAGTAGGGTACCAGCAAAAAATACAGAAAATTAATAACGACCAATGTGGTGATGATTCCAATATGCAATAGAGATTTAAGCTATTTCTCACTTTGAGTAATCATTAAATTAAAAAATGGTATTTTATGTTTAAACAAGGGTTATACTAACGAATAGTGATACTTTAAACAATTTGTTCCATTAAATGCAACATAATCTAAGCATTCTTTTTCTTGAAAAATGTGTTATATCCTGATTTTGGTTCAAAACAAGTTAAATCCAAAACTAACATTGTTATAACTAAATAAATAAAAACGCGCGATTTATTTCACATTATAAGAAGTAAATGTCTTCCCAAGGAGCATTGATATTGGGTGTTGGATTTGTCTCAATGGTGAATGTGTTTGTGTAGTTAAATTTTGTTAATTATCTCCATTAAATTTCTGGAGGAAATAACATGATTTGCACGAAAGCTCTTCATTTGTGAATGGTCTTTTCGACAATGTCGTCATCATTAATAGATAAACGATATGGACGTTTTGCGACAGGAATATCATCTTTCAGGTGGATTTTGTGTTGGGTTTTGGGACAGCGTCCCGTTTCGTTTCCTCGTGCTGAAAATATGTCAAGAGAATTGCTTGGTTAGCGACTGCAATTCTTTCGGCTGTTTTACTGGCAAATGTTGCATTTGTGTTTGCAACTGACCAAGAGTATCATTGGTCTTGGTTGAATCAAACTTCGAAACGGAGTTGATCTGAATGTTCTGTTAGTAATACTCAGAATCAACAAGTGGTTTTTCCACGTTGTCAGCAGTTTTATGTTTGATGTATCACAGGAAAAAAGAAGATATTTAGTATGGGCAAAATGTGTTTATAAGCAGCTGAAAGTTGTTGCTTTCAGCGAAGTAAAGACACCTTTCCTTGTGATTTGTTTGCTACAGGTATCCTACATCTTCATGCAAAATTAGTGACAGCTTTCCTACACCTTTCAAGGTGTCCTAAAGGTGTGCACAGGTTATAGACAAGGTATGTCTTTACACTGAGGATAGGAAAGAAAAGCTATACCTTTACACCTGTCTATAACTGTCTTTTGGACAGGAAAGTTATACCTTTATGCATCTTTAGTATTGGCGAAAATATGTGAAGAAAATGGGTGTTTGTTACTCTATTTTTATTATTTTTAACACTAAGTATCATTGAAATAAATTACCACGGGAAACTTCAAGCATAGCCTAATGTTTTACCCAACTGGTAACAGGCCTTGCCAAATTGACATATAGTAACGCAGGAGTAAAATTGTTCAGTATTTCTTGTGCAAGCTATCACTTGATCAGTTGTCATCTAAGCACATTTCAATAAATTGTTAATTGACCACCAGGTTTTACTTTTCAAAACCTGGGTCAGAGTATCAACAAAGTATTCATAGCATTAATAATATACCAATTATTCACCCAAACACTCTAAACGCGCGATTATCTCACTTTTAAATTACAGACGTAATCTCAACAACACATCTTTTAAAAATCGTGTTGTTACAAAAACCCTGGTGTCGGTCTGAAAAGTGATGTTTTTATTTAAAATGTTATTCTTTCTGCAAGCACAAATGCACACCTTTCCTCAAGGTGGTATAGATGTAACTCTGCCACATCTTTCAGTCCCCTTTACATAGAGTAGAGATTTTATATTTTCCTGTGTATGTCGGACCATGCGGTAACGGAAATTAAACGTTTAGATGGGGCTATGCAGAGCAACGTTCGGCAATGGTCAGTATCATCACCATCATCATCATTTGGGATGAAGACTTGTTTGCTTCCGTCTTCAGTAGTAAACGTAATGTTTCCACTTGGTTTACTAAATACAGATGCATTTGCAGCGAGTTGCCAATCATTTTCAAGCATGAAAGGATATGGCACGTCGCGGACAATCACAACTTTTGGCGTGATTGTCTGAATATGGCCTACAGCAATGTGCATCGGAAACCAACCTTCAGGTTGAAATGGTCCACAGACGGTATACAATGGGTCGTCGGTCCAAGGTTGTATTTGGTGTTATGAATTTGGCGCCAAGTGTGCGACATCATACAAGGTAATGTGTGATCCCGAGACAAAGACTGCAATGATTACACGTTCCTTATCAATCGTTATCGTAAATCAAATCAAATCAGGTTTGCGCGGATGGATTTCATTGACTTTCGATGATTGATTTGAAGCAGATGGTAATGTTTCTGATGCTACAGATGCCACGTTCGTAGCTGAAGAAGCATTGTTAGAGAGACGTTGTTGTCTCATTTTATTCACATATTCCTTCCCAAAAGCTTTTTGTTCTGGAGTACGGGTGTCAGGAAGTTTGGAATCTTTCGTGACATGACCAGATTTTTTGCATATGTTGCAAACAAGGTGATTGACCTCGGTCGATTCATGTTTTGATGGGTTAAATCGAGACATGTTTCTCGACGACTGCTGAATATTGATTGTCGTCAATGTTGCAGCAGGCGTTAATGTCGAATTAACTAAACTAACCTAACTTAACCTAACCTATTGTAACCTAACCTGACATCTAACTAAACTGACTAACCTGATTAACCTAACAAAACTTAAACTAAATTAACAATGAACAATGGGCAGATAACAGGAAGGATCCAAAATTTTTTGCGGCGTGTACATTTAAGTTTGGTTTGGTTAGTCAGTTTAGTTAGATCTCAGGTTAGGTTAGAATAGGTTAGGTTAAGTTTGGTTAGTTAATGTTAATCTAACTAACCTAACCAAGCTTAGCCTAAGCTTTACCAGAGACATTTCTCTCACTTGTGAACCAAAATAGTGGCGGGCAGCTAACAGGAAAAATCCAACTTTTTTTGTAAAATTTAACATTTTAAAAACATTATTTTAATATTATTTCAATTTCCGTTTAATTTTTAAAAAAATCCGTCATTCCGCTTTTTGTAAATTCCAGTCCTCAATTCCACTCCACAGCATTCCGCGTCCGCGTTTTGTAGTACCTCCCGATTTATCGCGCCTTCATCTTGTGTTTCTTTTGGATCGTTGTTTTAAACGGAGGCGAGGGTCTCTAATAACACCGCCTCCATTTACGGGATCGAATTCTCCCGAATTCTTCCCATTCTTTTGTGTGTTAAATTTTAAACGAATAATTTAGTTCTTTTTGTTCAATTACACTTTTTTATTTCTACTTTATTTACAATCTTTATTTTATCATTTGTGAATTTAAGCTATGGGTTTATTTTACGTATTTAATTTATGTACAAAGTTTTAGTTTAACTTTTATTAATAAATGTAATTCATTTTTAGGTCCTTTTTTATTGTTAGATTGTGACAACAATGCGGATAGTTTATTCAAAAGAAGGGGTTTAAATATACAAAAGTAGCTAATTAACTCTTTCAAAGCTGACAATGTGCACATCTATATTTATATTTCCCAAAGTTTGTGTGTGTGTGTGTGTCCGCCTATAGGCTCATTTATTTGAAGACCGATTTTCGTGAAACTTTGCAGGGACACTTCTATAACAATTCTTAGGTCAACTGCCGCAAAAAAATCGAACTTGAT
>JAQIWS010001708.1:0-10414 GCA_034696085.1 Stigmatogaster subterranea | reverse complement strand
ACATCAACAAGAAGAGCCGCTTCAACCTGAACATCAACAAGAAGAGCCGCTTCAACCTGAACATCAACAAGAAGAGCCGCTTCAACCTGAACATCAACAAGAAGAGCAGCTGATGGGACCCGATTTCTTTCAAGATCTCGGGCTGGCAGAACTTTTACCAGAGCTGGGCAACAATTTGCCTTTACCGGATGACCAACTTTTTGCTTTACTCGATGATTTCTATAATCAGGAAAACGTGTAAAATGTGTCGTGTTTGAATAAGGTTATTAATTTAAGGGTCAAAAAATGGTTCGTTTACTAAACTTTGTTATTTTATCAATAAGAATGCAAGTTCGAAATATGTCGCATTTAGCGTAACAAATTATTTAACATGTTATAAAATCGAGTAAAATGTTTTTGTTTCTAACAATCTGAGTGAATTTAAGCGAGTTGGAAAATTTGTACTAATAATTTAAAATCGGTTTTGAGAAATAAAATAAATTGGCAATTAAAAATTCGCTAAAATATCTTAGTAATAAAAAATATATATTTTTCAAACGTAAATTAGCTCAAAATAAAAAAATAAAAATTTGATTTGTTTGAGTTTAACTTAACTAGTTTAATTTAACGAGTTTTAATTAAAATCTCTGACGTCCATGCTTACAAATTTTGCCAACAGAGTTCTCTGGTTTCTTGACGTCACGAGTGTGGTCCCGAGAGTGCGAGACGAGGACGAGAGTCACAGCGAGAGCTGCGGAGGTGGTCGAGCAACGAAGAATGCGAAGGAGCAGCTAGGCCTTCAAATTTCATCTCAAAAATGCGTGTAAATTGTCAATGATTTGATTTGGGGGAGAAAAGATTAAGATGCAATAGTATTTTTGCGCTAATCTGACGTTAAATATCTTTTAGGCCTAGCTTAACCTAAGCCAAAATGTGATTTGAATGTTGCGCATAGTAAATTATTTATACTTTTTAAATTTTGGAGTTAGTTCTTTGTATAACTGGTGATTTTGTTTTACACGTAAATTGTACATGCCGTGCTTTTTATTTACCTGACCTTATTTATTGAAAACATGCATAGTTTGTACAAAATTTTTCATTTTCTGGAATTTTGTTTTTAGGCCTTGCTTAACCAAAGCCTAAACGTGATACCAATGTTGTACTTTGTAAATTTTTACACTTTTTCTTTGAATAACTGGTGATTTTTTTAAGCTTAAATTGTATATACCGTATGGTTTACTTATGCTATCGATTTGTATTGAAAATACGGTATGCACAGTTTTTGCAAAATTTTTACACTTTCTGAAAAATTTTTTTTAATGTTGAAATCTGTAAACACTTTTCAAAAAAAGTTAAAAAACCTTAATACCTAAAAAAATTTTATGATTTTTATAAATAATAAAATTTTTCAAGTATTAGATTTTTTTATCACTTGAAAAGTCCGAATGCAAGATCACCGGAGAATCCGGACAACTTGAGTTTTAAAAAAAGTCCGGATTTTCGGGTGGACAACCCAAGAATCCGGACTTTCGAACCTGTCCGAATGTGAAAATTTCAGTTGTTGTTCAAGTTACTACTGTGAGTCAAGTCTTTCGTTAATCATTAAGAATACGCTAAATACCGTATAAAATCTAATCAATTGTCACGTTGTTATTACTGCTGATCACTTGTTCTAAAATTGTATGCCAAAATTTTTAATCATTTACAGCTGTTATACTGTAAAGGTAAAATTTCAATGATTAATCTGGGTTAGACATTTGAGTGGTTGCAATTTTTACTGGATGTGAATTTTTTTAATTTCTGTATTTCGTTAAATCTGATGATAGATTTATGTTTTATTGCGTTTTGTATTACATTTTGTGCTGAATATTACGGCATTATAAATTTAGTCTGACTACTTTTATGTTATTACAGTATTGTGTAAAGTGATTATATAACGTAATGTTAAATTGATATTACGTTATATAAATATATGAATATAACGTAGACAAGTTTTCATGATGTAAAATATCCTTTAATTAAAAATTTTCTGCTTTTTTTTTTTAAAATTTATGTACATACTTTTCGATTTTGTTCGTGGAGAGTTCATAAATGTTCATAAATGAAAATTGTGATGATGAAATGAGAAATGATTACCGGTACGGCGAATGACGTGAAAGTCTGTTTAAAGAAAATTTTTTAGATTTTCATTTTGTTGTGAAATTTTAATTTTGGATTAACTTTGGATTAACTTTGGATAAACTTTGGATTAACTTTGGATTAATTTTGGATACTGTTTGTTCAAAACTAAATATTCCAATGTTTTGTCATGTAAGTGATATATTAGCTCAGTTGGCAAAACTGCACCTTCGAGACGATTTTGTGCATTTTGGCAAAATATGTCGACATTGCTATTTTGTGGGTGAGTCATCGTTGTAAATTACCGCGGTTTTAATTTTTATTCGCGTTTGGATTTAGTGAATAATTTTTAATGTTTATGACACTTGTTACCAAGATATTTTTGTTTACAAAATTTGAATTTTTTTGTATTCAAAGACAGATAAGTAACCAAAGTACAAATAATTCTTTGTGTGCTAGCCGTGTTGCTAGCATAAATTACAAATTGCAATTATTGAATATTTTTTGCACAAAACAGTTTAAGTTTAGGCACAGGTAGCATAAATGTTCGTATATTTTAAACTATATTGTTTGCCGTGAAGTAATCACTGAAAGTGTCAGTGCAGTTTATGGCTTTTTCCCCCCTCGTGAGGGTAAGAAAGTCAAACGAAAATCTTTAGTAATTTGACGTAGCTGAGTGCTTACATTAAAATCAAAAATTCGCAGTGAAAAATAGTTTTAAAGAAAGTGTTTCGTAGTGTCGTTTGATTTTGGCAATGTCTGGTTATAAATTTTTGTTGTCGATACGCTAATTAGATTCTGTAGATCTTTTCTATTTAAACTTTCGTGCGCACCAAATTTTAAAAACATTAAAGCTGTGTTTGAGTATTCAAAATGAAATAAGTATCTTCTTTGTAGATTCACATGTTATTTCATTAGATTATCAGTGGAATTTTACTGCGGTTTCAAGGCACTCGGAAATCAGATGAATATTACTTTTTTTTGTAAATGATCATAATTGCGCCTTGTTTGTATTGCTGCAAAGGATTGTAAATTTTTTATTTATTTTTGTGTACGGTGGACGTTCAATTTAACCACAGTTGGATGAAACTGTGTTTTTTCTCGCTGTGGTTATGCAGAAAAATTTCACTTAGTGCATATTTGTTATCACTGGCAGTTGGTAAATTTAAAAAGTGTGAGTCAACCACAAATAAAAAAAATAATTTAACTTTTTCACACCTTTGTTTTTGGTGTATTTGCGTGATTTTCTCTTGTTCGACAAACCGTACAACCCACTGTACGTAGTGTTGAAAACTTATTTACTTGTTACGATATTTTACTACTTAGTAATTTTTTTTTAAACCATCAACAATTATTTTTAATGCATTGATTAATTTATTAATTGTGTAACTGGACATGATTCGTGTATTGGAAATTGTTGCATATGAACTTCGTGGATTTTACAGATACCGTATTCGCTTTTACCACCAATTTATTTTTGTCAATTTTTGTTACCTCTCACAAAATTAGTTATTAAATCAGTGAAAACTATTGCTTACTAAGAACAAAAATATTTATTGGAAATATTTGATGTATACTGTGCTTGTCTGAAATTTTGATTTCTTAAATTACCTTTGGGTTGGAAATTAACTGGCAGTTATTACACCAACCAGAAAAACGCGTGATTATGTAATGTATGAAAGAACCGCATTAATGTTTATTTACTTCTGGTAATACAAGTACAGTATTCACATTTTAAAAAACCTTAAGCTCTGACAAAGTTGTATAAAAGTTTTGGAATTTTTAAGAAAATTTTGCTTATTGTTGATGTCAATTTCTGCAATTTTTTCTGCGGTGTGCTGCTTGCTATGAGTCAATTTTGCTGCACATGTGACGTCTCTTTGTCTGGATTTCGAAGGTAAGTTTGAAAGATGGCCCGAGAGGGGTTGAACAAAGAGCGCACTGTTTCCAAAATGTCGTCGCTTGCGTACGCGCGTGAAATTTGAATAAAATAAGAGATATTATCCCGAATTTAAATGTAACTTTATTTATACACTGTACTCAATACAATTAACGTTATTACACGGAGATAGCAAGAGTAAAACAAGCCCAAAAGATGAGACGGCGTGCCACTTCGTTGGGTTTGGTGTGTGATGAGGAGGGGAACAAAGGACTTTGTTCTCCCGATGCTCGATTTCGTTCGAAATCGTTTGATGAGATAAATGCGACTGGTTTGGATCAATACTGGTCCAAATTGGTGCTCACCCCAATAAGTTGATGGTATCCAAATGATCCAGAAACGTATCCTAAGTCGTCGGTCGAACACGGAGAGATCCTCGACGTGGGCGATTTGACGATGTGGTCGGAGTGCTGGTGAAAACTTGAATACCTCTCAGGTCGTATGACCTACTTCCTTACCCCCTTTTCCCTGGGACCCGCCAGGGGTCGGAGAGGTGAAGCGCCGTTACACACATAGTCTCAAAACTGTGTAATCGTAACCGTTAATCGTAATGGCTGTTTTATTAACTTACAACTGTCATTGCAAAGGTAAAATTTTAACGAGGCAGTATGATTAATTCGCGACATTGTAAACGCTGTGCAATTTATTTTTGTTTGTCCATTTTTATTGAAAACATGCTGCGTCGTTATTAAGCGCAGCAGGTGCAACATTTTTACATTTTTTAAGTTGTGAAATCAGTGACATTGACGGGTTTATAAATTAAAAAATTTGTTAGAAACTAGAACTGTTTAGAAAATCTGTAATCACTTTTCAAGAAAAGATTAAAAAATCAATACCTAAAAAATAATTTTATGATTTTTATAAATTGTAAAAAATTTTCAAGTGTGTTAGATTTTATTTATCACTTCTTAAAAGGTTTTTGCTGCTCGGGTAATAAATTTTATCATGACTTTAGCATGTTGGAAATGCGATTTACGAAATGAAAATTGGCGAGTGAAGTGTACTTTGTAATTTACAAATTTGAGTTAGAGATGAGATATTTGTTGCTTAGAAACGAAACATTTCTCCGTTCGTCCTTTTTTGTCCTTTGGCAATGTTACTCTTGAATTTTCGCTTATGAACTTAGTGGATTTTACATACAATTTGACCGATATTATTGTCAATTTTTATAATCCTTCATAGAATTAGGTATTAAATCAGTGAAAACAGGGTGAAAATAATTGCTTTTTGTTGGGTAGTTCGAACAAATATATTTTACAGATTTTACTGAATTCTGTAAAAATTTATTTAGAACTTTTAACTAGAATTACAAATATTTGCTATTTACTATGCTTGACTAAAATTTTGATTTTTTATATTGCCTTTGGATTGGAAACCAATTGGCAGTCTTTGTACTATCTAGAAAAAGGCGTGATTATGTAATGTTCTAAAGAACCGTAAATCGCGTTTGTAAAAATTCCAAAAGTTTTGTAAAAATTTGGAATTTTTACGAAAATTTCCGTTTAACGTTGATGTTAATTTTAGCGATTTATAACTATAGTACTGAATGTAATTCTGTACAGACGAGTTTTCGTGATGTAAAATGTCTGAACTCCATTTACTGAAATTTTATTTTTTTAATTTTATTTTCATACAGTATCTACACATTTTCCATTTTGTTCGTGGAGAGTTCATAAATGTTGTTGCATAAGTTTTAGGAATTTGGAGATGGGTTAATAAATGTACCGGTAATAATTTTGACAAAAAAATGGTTGGTTGGTTAGAATTTTTGGTTACAAATTTCAAAATTTCTCTGAAGTAAAAATTGTGACGTCAATATGCGTGAGTAAGCAAATTGTGAAATTTAGTTTAAACTCTATATAACTGTTTAGTAATTATTAGATTCAAAATATTTTACGTAGCCGTGATTTGTAAAGATTTTTCTTTCTTGAGTTATTAATTTTAATTTGAGACTATTGAGAGAGAATTTCGTTTTACAATATTTATAATTACAAATTGTAATTCACGGATCTGCCGTATTTATTCTAATTGTGGGCGCATGTTCTAAAATTTTTCAGCTGTTAGGAGCGCTTTCTATTAGAGGGTGCTTATTATTGAAAGGCGCGTTGTAAAACTGTTTTCAGTTTCAGAGCTGCAATAGTTTCAGTTTAAAAACTTGCTAAATGTTCAAGATATTGCTTATTTTCTTAACATTTTTCTCACTGTTTACTTCAATATTGTGTTTTACTATGAGTTACTTCAGTATTAAAACAGATACAGATTATAATTCTGTACAGTACTTTAAATCTTTATTTTGATTTTTTTTGTAGGTTAACTGTATTTTTACTTGGTGGCCTGGGCGACGTGGCTTTGATCACGTCAGCTACTAGAAAATAAAGTGAGGAGTTCAGTTTACGTTTGAGAAGAACATAGTATATTAGGCATTTATTATTTTTGTTTTACATTCTTGATAATTGATAAAATATGTTTATTTCACTTTTTCAATTTGCTCTTAAAATTGGTTTAAACGATTGCGTGCTCTTCGTGGAACATACTGCGCAATATGTCGCTTACTGAGGGAAGGAGGCGATTGTCCGCCCGATTTATATTTCTTGTCTGCCCAAATTTGTAACTGCATCCACCCGATTTTTGCATAGTTTCGTTAGTTTATTGTCAGGTTAGGTTAAGTTTGGTCAGGTTAGTTATTTCGTCCACACATCGCACCTGCGGTGCAATGTGTGGACGAAATAACTAACCTAACTAACCTGACCAAACTTAACCTAACCGTTACGGGAGATATTTCGCTGACTGGTGTACGAAAATAGTGGCGGGCAGATAAAAGGAAAGATCCCCAGTCTATTTATTCAAACCTAGCAGAATTAGAAATTTGGGTAGACACGAAATATAAATTGGGCGGATAAAGTTAAAAACGGCGCGGACAAAATTAAAAAGTAGGCGGACAATCGCCCACACCCCGTACATAATTTTGACTTTTTCGGCGTTTGGAAATTTATCAACCAGTTGCGACAAAGTTGATTGGGAAAGTGAACAGTCTAAAAATTTAACATGTTGAACAGATTTATGCTTTTCCACACTGCATCTCCAATTGAAATCAACAATTTTGATCAATTCAACGCGTCGAACAAACTGATTTCTAAACAAAATTTTGATTATTTCTTGCGATGGTCTTCGATACCCAGCAATTTTCAGCCGTCTCCAAATAAAAGGATCAGCGCATAAAAAACGCCAATTCCGGCATATTTTTGCCACCTTCCTGTTCAACTCGACAGAATCAAAAAATGAAAATATTAACAATTTTAGCTCCGTTGGGAGATCGTTAAGCGCAGTAAAAGTTGCCATTGTCATGCCACGTGGAACGCGCGTGGCCTTATATATATATCGGTAGTTCGTTGATAGCACATTATAGCTATCTGATAATACCTTAGCCGCAAGTACAATTTTGCATGTTTTTAACGCTTTTTTCTTACGAGTTACTGTATGTACTTTTTGTAAGGGTTATCCTTCTGTACGCCCAGGTGTACGGAGCCTCTCAGTAAGACCCTCTTCCTGATTGGCAGATTTTTTATAATGCTGAAAGGAGCAATTTACTTCATGCAGCACATTTTTTATAATGCTGTAAGGAGCAATTTATTCCATAGATCACGTTTTCTTAAATGCTGTAAGGATCAATTTACTCCATTCAGCACATTTTTTAAAATGCTGTAAGTGAACGAAATGTATGTAATATTTCAATCCTATTTTATTGAACCGAGTGTGATTGAAGAGAATTCGAGGAAACAAATGGACAAATGTGAAGTCGTAATTAGAGATGTGTCTCCTAAGCAGCCGATAGAACATGGCTCTGTAAACATGCAAATTTTTTGCAGTACAGTACATTTTATTTTTTATACCCCTTCACTCACTAGTACCCGATGATTCGCACAATCCCCGCGGAGCGTCTTGGCATGCGTCGCCTTACAGACATCCTCAACCCGAAGTTCCTCCGTCTTTGTATCCGCCTGAAATTTCACTGGACAAGACATCCTACTTTCCCAATTTTCCCCCTCAACTGCCAAATTATTCTTTTGTCACCCAACAATTTCCTATCCAGTCTCCAAATCTTTCTGTTTTCCCTCCATATACTCCATCTTTTCCCTCTTACTGTCAAGCTCTTCCCCTAACCATCAAACTTTACCCCTTTACCTTCGAAATCGTCCAATTTTTTCCCCTTACTTTCGATCTGTTACCCCTCACCCTCAAACCGTTCCCATTTATCCTATAATTCGTCCCGCTTATATTCGAACTCTTTCCTCTCAACCTTCAACCCGTCCTTTACCGACGGATCATCAACTTGAGGCGAAGAAACAACAACAACAACAATAACTACAAGTCCAGCTGATGGAACCCGATGTTGGTCTAGAGCTTTCCGACCTTTTTTCTATATCATATGACCAACTTTTTTTAACATAGGACTTCAATTATCAGGAACAGGAGAACAAAGGCAAATATTTCTTTAGTCGTGCTAAAATGTAATGAGTTCGAATCCGGTTTTTAATTTAATCGTCAAAAAATGGTAGGTCGTTATTTCGTTAAACTTTGTATTTAAATTAGAACGAATGTTCAAAATGTTTTGTTAACAGCGTAATATTTAGATTTAACTTGTTACGAAATCGTACACCATATAAAATATTTGGGGTTATAGTTTTAATTTATTTTTAGCGATAATTTTTCCGAAGCGTCAGCAGTTTTGTAATCAGAGTGAAATTAAACAAGTTGTAAAATTGTACTTATAATTTAAAAACATCGCGTACTGTAAATAAAAGTACATTGGAATTTTAATTGCTAACTTATTAGTAAGTAAATAATTTGCTAAAATATTGTTAGAATTAAATTATTTTTCAAATGTAAATTAGCCCAAAAATCAGAAATAAAAATATTCCGATTTGGTTGAATTTAATCCGCGATCCCCAAATCGATGAAAAAGTTATGTTAGACAAATGATTTTTGAGTCAGTATGTTTTTTTTTTACTTTTCATGGTTTTTATATTCCTGTGATTTCATACTTGTAAAATTCCAACAGATTTTCATTATTTAGTTTAACGTGGTTTCTGACTGTTTCTGCTCGCGTATATCTCGTCGATTTGCATATAAAATTTTTCTCTTGTTAAGATAAAAATTTACCCAAATTTCCTGCCCATCCTAAAACCTGGCGGTTTCTTCTCGAGAACATCCGTGCGCTAGGCTTGTCGACAATCCTACACGTGTTTCCGTTATTTATCTACATAGTAATACCAAATAGAAATACATTATACTATCTTGTAACACTACTCTATAGCGCAAAAAATTTACCAACGGACACTTGTAAACAACGCAGTAACGCATCTGAAACAGTTGACTAACGATTTCTTTTATCCATTTCTTAGTAATCTGTTCGATATCGCCGAAAATTAAGAGTTCCAGATTGCTGAATGATTAAATGGAAATTAAACTGTTGATAACATGTGGACAAAAACAAAATTATTGATATTATTTACGATACCTGCATATACTTGGAAGACACCTTAGTAGATTTTCCGAAGTTATACGCATTTCTCGAATGGTTAGATCCGTCAACTGTGGGCAACTGTAATAAAAAAAAACCTGTATTTAAGGAAAAAGCAGTTGAATATTAAAAATTTACCATTTTATAAATGCTGTCAAACAGTTGTCGTCGAAGTTTTCGCAATATCCGATTATTAACTCAGTTAAATTAGGAAAGTTTGCACGTTTGAACACGGACGGGAATTGGGAAGAAAACAGTTTGCTACAAATTCTAATCTGCAAAATTTTCAACGATGGCAGATTCTATAAGAGATAAAAAATTAAATGAATTGAACGCTCTTTAATTTTGTAATGTATGCAATATAACTACCGTTAATACAATCAACAAATTTTGGTCTGTAATGAGCCGTGGAGCAATTATCTTTAAGGTCGTTAAATTACGGCAAGATGCGAAGAAGTAAGAATTTTGAATACTCAGTTTCCAGAAAAATGTACTCAACAGCTTTAAATTTCTGCCACTCGAATCAATCAGTCGTTTCAATATCCTAGGCAAAAAAAAAAATTATTGCGAATGAAAATTATTGCAATTTTAAATTTACTTATTACTTGGAATTAATACCACGACATTCGTCTAGTCTAATCTCTTCGAGATTTTTAATCCTTTCAACAAACAACGGAATATTGTTCCATGATCCTGTGTACTTTATACCTTGCAATCTTAGGGATTTCAAATTCCATCGCGTGATTTCCAAAAGAGCGTCTAAATCAAATTGTGGTCCGTACATAATTTTGACTTTTTCGGTGTTTGGAAATTTATCAACCAGTTGCGACAAAGTTGATTTGGAAAGTGAACATTTT
>JAQIWS010001707.1:0-10419 GCA_034696085.1 Stigmatogaster subterranea | reverse complement strand
GCTATATTCTAAAAATTATTCTTACTTTGAGGAATACACTCGTTGACAACCATTTTGTAGATCCCACAAGTGAACCATGGCATCCCAACCACCCGTGCAAATTCGCGTGTCGCTCGAAGATATTGACCAAATCCATCCCTGCGGTAAAAAGGTATTTGTATCTGTCGCCAATTTGTTACTTACGCTTTCTATACCTTATGCGCATCCAATATGATGTCAATTAAAATATCTGCGGTATTTAGTTTCTTGTGTTTTAATTTTCGCAAGTTCCAAAATTTCAACGAACAATCTCTCGATCCTGAAACGCAAATTTCACCGTTCTGAAAATAGCTCTCGTTACAAATTTAATTCTAGAAATTTATCTTTTCTCGATGTACCTGCAATAATTGTATCGCGTGAATAAAGGAATAGTGGGCACTCTTCAGCGTGAATCGATTCATTTTAGCCCCATTGTGTCTCCATCGAAAGCATTCTTTCTCCAATAAACAACAAGCTTTTTTCCAATTAAATTTTTCTGAAACTATAAACCAAAATATTTAGCGTCCTTTTTTACATCGTTAATTTTTGCATTTTACCTTCTCCGATGGGATAATTTGCAGCGCCGCACGCTTTACCCACTCGGTATTTCCACATGTAATCATCGTTGATTAATTTGTAAAAAGACTTACAAACGAGAGCGACGGAATTAATTAAAAAATTGGAATCGAGAAACGTAAAAATTCGTAGCTGAAGTTCCGGAGGCAGAGTCTGCAATTCGGGCCCGTGCGATTTCTCGGGAATGATTTTCATGTGAATTCGTCTGTCTAAAGCATGCTGCTGTTGCTTTCTTTTAGCTTCTTTTTGTCCGTGCATACTGTAATCGAGTGGAGTACTGTAGCGAAGTGAAAGATGTTTGTTTTTGTTTACAATTGCAATTTTTAAGCCTACTTTACCCGTTGCAGTAAAATCTTGTTGGCTATTCCAACGGCGACGAGCGACGACGTCGAATACAATTAATCCGATATATTTTTTGATATCTGAAATATTAGAGAGCGAAATTAAAATAAAATTTAAATACCCATCATCTACGCAATATTTCACTCGGAATAACAAAAGTGCGCGAATATTGTCGATAGAAGTCGCTGCAGTCGTCGGTTTCGCTGTCAACGCGCAGAATCGAAACTTTAGTCACTGCCCATTACGATCCCGCAAATTCTAGAATCGAGCTTGCAGTTGGTCATTATTGACGATTTCGAATATGACGTAATAAATAACACAATTTTTCAGTCGAAACAAATCGAAGATTTACGCGGTGCACAATTTCAGTTTTAAAAATAATTACTATGTCGATTAAAGTAGCTAAAGTTTGAATATATTCAGCCCGATCGATTAAAAAAAAAAATGATGCTTCGAGTTTATAAACGTGAAGCGGCCGCGGCCATGTTGGGGTTGGAGAAGATGCGAGAAACCATGGCGTGGCAACCTCAAGAAGACGGATTGCGGCAAATTTTGCAGCTTCTTAAAGAATCCCAATCGCCCGATACGGCTACGCAAAGGACTGTGCAACAAGTATCCTTGAGTTTAAAAATGTAAAGTAGGAAATTTGTGGCGTTTTCTACGGGATGGAAACGATTTTGTGAGTCAGGTGGCAGAACATTTCAGCCATGTTCTTTTGATATCATTTTTTTAGCCGCACTTTTATTTTATTTCTTTTGTAAATTCAGCTCGTTAACGTTTAGAAAATGTAGTTTCCAAATCGCTAAACGTAACTGCGTTCCGCGGGAATTGGATGGTCGCGATTCCATTTTTTAACCGTAGACTTGCGTAAAAATACTTGCGGGACCGTTCTTAAGAGATAGCGAGAGTAAGCCTAGAAATTGATTTTTTTTTTGGTCGTTGTTGATTTTTGCATTCCACCTAACACGAATCGACTACGAATTATTGTAAAACGGGAGAATGAGAAAATGTAGCTCGTAAACGCATTTATTGCAATTTTTTAATTTTAATTTGGTCAATATATTTCTTAACGATAACTACCTCAGAAATTGGAAGAATTAAATAAGTATCCTGATTTCAACAATTATCTCATATTTGTATTAACTAAATTAACATCGGAAGGTACGAATTGCAATTTCGAACTGTTTTCTCGCTAAATTAACAACCTTTTAAAAAAATTACAGATGAACCGACGAGGTCTTTGAGTGGCTTGATTTTAAAAAATAACGTGAAAGCTCATTTTCACAAATTTCCAGTGGAAGTTACTCAATTCATAAAGGCAGAATGCTTAACGAGCATTGGAGATCCATCTCCGTTAATTCGTGCCACGATCGGTATTTTAATCACAACCATTGCTGCAAAAGGTGAATTGATTTTGTGGCCGGAATTACTCCCAAGGTTATGTCAAATGCTGGATTCTCAGGATTACAACGTGTGCGAGGTAAAATTTTCGAATATTAAATTCGTAGTATCCTCGGTGGAATTCCTTTACTATTTGCTTACTTTCGCAGGGGTCGTTCGGTGCTCTGCAAAAAATCTGCGAAGATTCGGCAGAAATTTTAGATAGTGATGCGCTGGACCGACCTTTGAATATTCTCATTCCTAAGTTTCTGCAGTTTTTTAGACATAGCAGTCCAAAGATAAGGCGAGTTCATTTATGTTACATATTTTTATTTATAGCTGCGTTAATGGGGAGAAAATGACTTTTAGATAAGAATTATTTATTATATTCGATAAACGATTATTGATTAGATTTCGGAGAGTGTTTATATGTTATACATTTTATTCCGAACAGGTGTTATATGGAACTTGTTTACGAACCTCCGCGATGTACGTCTTTCTAACACTGTTTATCTTTTTTCTTTAGGTCTCACGCCATAGCGTGTGTCAATCAATTTATTATTAGTAGGACGCAAGCATTGATGTTGCACATCGATTCATTTTTGGACGTAAGAGAATACGCGTTAAATTAATAAGTGGTGCATTTTTGATTGGAATTTAATTATATCGCAGAATTTATTTCACCTTGCATCTGATGATGACCCTGAAGTTCGAAAAAATGTCTGCCGCGCGTTAGTGATGCTGTTAGAAGTTCGCATGGACAGGCTCATTCCACACATCCACAACATTATCGATGTAAAATTTGAAATTGCTCCGAATCAATTATTCTTTCGACATAGTCTGTAACAATATTAATGTTTTACGAATAGTATATGCTGATGAGAACGCAAGATTTGGACGAAAGCGTGGCTTTGGAAGCGTGCGAATTTTGGCTTTCACTCGCGGAACAGCCCGTGTGCAAAGAGGCGTTGGCGCCGCATTTGCCCCGTCTCATACCGATTCTAGTTCGAGGGATGAAGTATTCCGAAATCGATATAATTTTACTGAAAGGTGACGTGGAGTTGGACGAAATGGTTCCCGACCGCGAAGAGGATATCAAACCCCGGTTTCACAAATCGAAGACGCACAGTCAGAAACACACGACCGAAGAAAACGGTGAAGAAGATAGCGAATCTGAAGATGGAATGGATGACGACGGTTCGCTTTCTGACTGGAACCTAAGTAAGTTCGGTCGTAAACAGCACCGGCTGATAAATCGTAAATATCCAAATAATTGATTATAACAACGTTATATTTTAGGGAAGTGCTCAGCGGCAGCTCTTGACGTGCTCGCTAACGTGTTTCACGACGACCTTCTTCCAGTGTTACTTCCCATTTTGAAGGACACTTTGTTTCATAACGAGTGGGAAATTAAGGAATCCGGAATTTTAGCTTTAGGGGCAATTGCCGAAGGTCATTTAACAAAAAAAATAATAATTTGAAATAATACTAATTGATATTTATTTCATTTAGGTTGCATGAATGGGATGATTCAACACTTACCCGAGCTAATTCCTTATTTAATCGCTTGCTTATCCGATAAAAAGGCATTGGTGCGGTCGATTACGTGCTGGACGCTGAGTCGTTATTCCCATTGGGTCGTGAGTCAACCTCACGATATGTACCTGAAACCGTTGATGACGGAACTGCTGAAGAGGGTACTGGATGCCAATAAAAGAGTTCAGGAAGCAGCGTGTAGCGCATTCGCCACGTTGGAGGAAGAAGCGTGTACCGAGTTGGTTCCTTACCTAGGTTTTATCCTCGAAACACTCGTATTCGCTTTCAACAAGTATCAACACAAGAACTTGCTCATTCTTTACGACGCCATTGGAACGCTAGCCGATTCTGTCGGACATCATTTGAACAAACCAGTAACTTAAAAGATAATTAACAAATTAGTTCCTTCTTAACTTACTGAGAATTTCGCTTTAGGAATACATCAATTTACTAATGCCGCCGTTAATTCAAAAGTGGAACGTACTGAAAGACGAGGACAAAGACTTATTTCCTTTACTGGAGGTTTGTGTACTTTGTTTTCCGATACTCAATTGTATTAATTTACGAAATATTTTTTACTTCAGTGCTTATCGAGCGTAGCAACCGCGCTTCAATCAGGGTTTCTACCCTACTGCGAACCTGTTTATCGCAGATGCGTTTCATTGGTCGAACAAACATTAAATCAAAATATAGTGAGTGACACTACTGCGTTGGGAGTAAAAATTCTAGTTAACGTGAACATTCTATTTTTTCAGGCCAGTAACCAGAATCCCGAGCAATTTGAAGCACCCGATAAAGACTTTATGATCGTTGCGTTGGATTTGTTGAGCGGTTTGGCTGAAGGATTGAACGGACACATAGAAAGACTCGTCGTAGGCAGCAACATCATGCAGTTGCTATATCAGTGCATGCAGGTATTAAAATAATTAGGACGGAGTGTAAATTTTACAAGTATTTCACGACAAATTTGTTTCCGCGCAGGACCCGATGCCTGAAGTGCGACAAAGTTCCTTTGCCCTATTGGGAGATTTAACCAAAGCTTGCTTTCAGCACGTTGTACCTTGTATAGGTAAGACTATTAATCATTTAAGATTGATTTTATGGATGAGTGATGAAAAATTATCTTATTGAAATATTCAAAGTGAAAATCTAGTATTCGTACTGTCTGACATCCGACTGATTTCCCAATTTTTCAGCTATTTATTTGAAAAGTTCTTTTCTAATTTAATTCACTTTTTTCTCTCGGCAACAGCTGATTTTCTTCCAATACTAGGTCAGAACTTAAATCCCGAATTTATTTCGGTTTGCAACAACGCCACGTGGGCAATAGGAGAAATTTCCATTAAATTAGGTTGGACCCTTAACGTTTGATCCGTAATTCGTTAGTGACTAATGAACTTAAATCGTAGGTCACGATATGAAACCGTACATACCCCACGTTTTAACGCAATTGATAAATATCATAAATCGTCCAAATACTCCAAAAACATTACTGGAAAATACAGGTAAAGTGATTACGATTAATTAACACGTTACTCATTTTAATACAATGTTTGCAATTTTTTTTAATTTAACTTTTTTGTAAATTCTAGTTTTGTTATTAATTATTTATTATTTTTCTATAAGTTTAGTGGTATTATTGGTGATAATTTGAGTAGTACTTTAGTAGTTTAGTAGTGATTATAGTTTGTTATTTATGTTATAATGAATTTTTTTTGCAAGCGGCTCAATGTTTGGGAAGTAACACTCCTTAAAAACATAAAAAAATCGCCGACAATGTTTTATCCTTATTTTAAACAAATTTTGTTTATTCTTTTAATGATTAATTTCAAAGCGTTGGCTAAAAGGAACTATGATTTAAAAGTGAAGTTTAATTGGTATAACATTTAACATTATTTCTTTTAGTTGAATTCTTTTTAATTTGTTTTATCTTTCAGGAACGGTCAGGTAACAAAAGCTAAGAATAAGTTTTAATGCAGTTTTATTTGAAAAATTAAGAATGAAATAATGAAATAATAAGCGGTAGCTCGATATCATCTTTACGTAGATATCACCTTAAAGCCACGAGAATCTTAAAAAGTATTAATTAAAAAGATTCTGTAACGGAATTTGTAATTTAAGCGAGAAAAAAAAAATGTATCCCGAGGGTAACGATTCGATTGGGATACTGTACTTAAATTTTTGAAGAAAGTGTGT
Source organism: Stigmatogaster subterranea (assembly GCA_034696085.1). Taxonomy (NCBI): domain Eukaryota; kingdom Metazoa; phylum Arthropoda; class Chilopoda; order Geophilomorpha; family Himantariidae; genus Stigmatogaster; species Stigmatogaster subterranea. Next base: position 4,371 of record JAQIWS010001707.1, on the reverse strand, counting down.
TTATTTTATTTATTTGTTTTGTTTTTTCTTTTTTGGCAGTACATATTTACGATTTGTGTTTATGATTTGTCTCTATCTTTGTTTTTTCTTTTTTTCTTTATTTTCTCCCGTAATTTGCTCCCCGTTCCGTCTCGTCTTGTACCATCTCTCCTACTTGGTAAATCGTAGCCATAACTATTGGTCGACTTGGTTACGTTTGCCCGCAAGAAGTGGCCCCTATGTTACAGCAGTTTATACGACAGTGGTGTGTAACTCGTTTATTTACCCTTTTCTCATTTTGGTTTGGTTTAATTTTTTGATTTTTTTAATTTTTCTCGTTGATTTTTTGATTTTTTCTTTTTTTCATCAGATTTTTTTTTTTAATGTGAGATTATTTTTATTGCATTGGGAGAAAAAAAATTTGATGAATTATATTAAAAGTCGTTCGGGTTGTTTTCTTTCCCCTTTTCTTTACGATTTAAATGATTTAGTTTAAGTTATACTTTTTTGATATTAATTTTTAATTTAATTGATTGATTTGTTACCGAGTTTAATGATTTTGGTAATTTAATACACACTCCCCCGATACTTACCCCAACGAAAAGAAAAAATAAATTACGCGAGGTACAACGGAGAAGGAAATTTCTAAATTTGTAAAACGTACGGAGAAATGTTAAATTGATCACTTTTATCATCGATTATTGATTTATAATAATTTGGACGAATATTAATTTATTTTTTAATCCCCCCTCGTTTTTTATTCTTATTTTATTTTTAGTATATAAATTTATACTAGTTTATAAATTTATATATATATATATCGGTATTCGTAGTCACATTTTAATTTGCTGTAAGGGCACACTCATTCTCGATATCGATTGATTGATTTTATTTAACAGTTTTCTTTCGCTGCTTCTCGTATTTTGAGTTGTAGTTTATTAGTTTAATTTAGTTTTGTTTTAAGTTGTCGTTTGGCGAGGAAAACGAATGAGTTTGCCTTGACGCCTTTTAATTTTTGTTAAAATTAATACGAATTCCTAACATTCCTCAAAAGTAATACGAAGAGAAATAGTTCAAAGATATTTAAACTTTAATTCGCAACTAACTATTGAATTTAAGCTTTACGTTATTAAGTCATTACGGAGAATTTTCATTGTATTTTTTTATTTTTTACCTGTACAAATTTTAAAGGTGTACGTCGTTGCGGAACATTCGAGATAACGAGGAGAAAGATTCTGCGTTCCGCGGCATTTGCGGGATGATAAGCGTTAATCCAGCCGGAGTCGTATCCGATTTTATATTTTTTTGCGACGCCGTCGCGTCTTGGGTGAACCCCAAGTCGGACTTGAAGGAGATGTTTCACAAAGTACGCGATCTGTTATATCTAACTTGTTTAATGATTTCTCTAACTAAACAACGTTGTTTTTGTAGATTCTTCACGGATTCAAAGATCAATTGGGCGACGAAAATTGGCGTCGCTTCGCGGATCAATTTCCACTCCCATTGAAAGAGAGGCTGTCGCTGCAGTATGGAGTGTGAAATTCGTTAGGAATCGGTAAGATTTACTTTCCCCAATTCTCTAAAACTTTTTGATAAAGTAACGTCGACTTTGAATAATACGCGTTTTTTGATTTATTATTTTTCTTTTTACAGAAACCCGTGAAGAAAGACATGATGTCTTTCTACATTGGGCGTAATGGGTTAAAATAAGTTTAAACGCAAAAAAAAATCCTAGCTGCACCTCAAAAACCCACAAAGGGGGAAGGGGGGAGGGAGTGGGTGGGTCTTAAAAACATTGAAGCGAAAGCTGAGTTTCGTACTAAGGTTCACGTAACCTGTCGTTAAAAAAAAACTAAACAAAATAAAATCTTAAAAAAAAACGTGAACGAATCGTTAAAAAACAAAAATCTCATTTGTCCCATCAGTCTAAACGAAAAAAACAAACCATCTTGGAATCAAAACGATTGATAAATGAGATTTAATCGGTCGGTTGGCTACATTACACCATTATTTATTTAGTGTTCTTTATAAGAATATGACTCGCGTATAGAAAAAAATTGAACTTTTCTTTCGTTTTGTTCATTTGTAATTTGGATTTTTTGCTTTATTTATTTTTAAGATTGTTTTTGTTAACGAAACGTGGGTTTGAATAATTTAATATCAGTTGGAAAAAAAAAATTAAAGCGAAAACAAATATCTAAATGCCACGAAGCAAACGATTGGCAGATTTATGCATGAATTTAAAATCATTGGAAAATAAAATAAAACGAAAAATCCACCGCATGTATAATAACCGGTTAAAATTCATTAAAAGCGGAGATGTCGAACATTGTAGCAATAAGCGATAACATTTATTCCGACGGAATTTTTTTTCTTTTTTTTTGGAAACCAAATTGAAACCGCATTCTAATTAATTAAATCGTAGATAAAAAAAAAATTTGCATCGGAATATTCGTTTTAATTTAATTTGTAGAATCTTATTTCGTGTCTGGTAAACAACATTTGTAGTTTGATCTTATTTTATTTGTTTTTTGAATTACGTATGTGTGGTAATCGCGTCTTGTTGTCAAGTGCCTTAGCGTAACTAACGTACACAGCGAAACTCTAAAATAATAACTACCGACGATAAATTTTTGTACAATTCGGCGTTTGTTGGAATAAGAGGTTTTAATCTGCGGATTTAAGTAACGTAAAGAGATCGTGAGCCGAGTGAAAAACGATTGCCGTTTTGTTGTTGAGTGTGAATTTTTTTGGCAGTGTTTGTTAATGATATTAATGGTAGTGGTATTTTAATTATTAATGGTTAAGAATTGTTAAGATGGTTTAAGTGAGTAGACGGATGTCAACTTAAGAAAATTTTTAAAAAGAATTGTTTAATGTGTAAGGAAAGTGTTAATGTTAAACTCGGCATGGATTTTTATTAATTTTTATCGATGAAAGAAAAAAAAAATATACAAAAAAAAAATTTATTTTTTTTATTTTTTAAATTTTATTTTTATTTTATTTCGATGGCTTAGTCTTAAGATTAATTTGTGTAATTTTTTATTTTTATTTCGAGTAAAATTTTTGATTAGACAACGTAGTAAATGTGCCATTTTTTGTTTTGATTATTTTTGTTACTTTTCGAAATGAAAGAAAAAATGTATTTTTAGATTTTGTTATTTGAATTTAAATTTAAACTTTATTTGTACTTAATAAGGGACACTGTGCTCTCTCTCTTTCCCGCGACTGTAAAATTTACATATTTCCCCATTACAAAAACCGCCTGCATTTCATCCGTTTCACGTGGTGTCTGCATTTTTATTTTGTAAGGTGATCTTGTACCGTGCTAAATGTCGTTCGTCCGAACAAATAATAAAATTTGGGATAACATTTTGTGTCGAAAACGAGGGTACGAAATAATTAATGCGAAAATGTTGATGTAAAACGGTTTTGAAATTATTCCGAACTTTTTTTTTTATTTATTCCCGTCAAGTGTACATTTTTTTTTAAATTTGTAATATTTTGTGTGTACCAGACAATCAAGAATGTATTTGTGATTTTGATTTTGATTTTGATTTGAAAACAAATTGGAAAAAATTTTGATTTTATTTTTCTCTTTTTTTTAATGTTTGGTCGAGGCACGAGAGATTGAAAATAGTTTTTAAAAAAATTTGAACCGAAAATTTACCACATAAAAGTTGTTGTAATTAAATAAAATAGCTAGTTAAACAAAACAAAACAAAACAAAAATTTTATTTCGTTTTTTGAGGATATTACGATGTTCACTGCAGGCCGGTGTTAATGAATTAAAAAATTGTCGCGTTATTTATTTGAGTCAAGGTGTTAGAATTTAAAAACTATTTCCAATGTCGTCATCGCCACCACCAAATAAAATTAATTTTTTTCAGGGAGTTTAATTTATTATTATTATTGTATTCCCAGTTGGTGAAAATCGATTTAACGAAATTTTTTTCGTTTACGAGTTAATGTAATGGCGTGATGTTTAATTAACTGTGATAAAACAAAACTTTCAGCGGGTCTGTTTTTGGTTTACGTAACGAAACTATATAAAATCATTTTTTTTATTCGTTTGAAAACCGCTTAAAGTTAAAAAAAAAAATAGAAAGTTAAAAGAAAATAATTGTGTTGATTTTTGGTGGGTCCATTTTGCGTGTGTAGTACGTTTACGATTTAAAAACAAACAAAAATCCAAATGTTAAATTGTTCCATTTGAACGTGTTCGAAGACAATTTTTAGATTCTCGAATGTAAATCGATAACCAGTAATCTGCATAAATGTAAATGATTAGGTCGTATTTATTGTATCGAGTGAAGAAAAAAAATTGTCTCATTTGCATGCAAAATATAGTTACAAGTAGGCAAATCTCATTTTCTCCTTATTCCTTTTTTT
>JAQIWS010001706.1:0-10424 GCA_034696085.1 Stigmatogaster subterranea | reverse complement strand
TCCAAAGTTCACGCTGAATTATTAGGAGAGGTACAATAAAAGATTTCTTATCTTCTGTTCGATTCGTTAACGGTTAATAATTTTGCGATAGTACTATTTTCATAAATTTGGACTCGACTTTCGTAGTCTCAGATTTCCCGGAGTCATCTCAGCCGATACGCCACCCGGTGGAGGCACGACTGGTAAAAAAAAAAGAAGATATTTTAAGACTCTAAATCGTAAATAATCCAAATTTTTTAACCTACCCCAGATTACGCGGTACAAATTTTTCACGACGGAATTAGCACCGGAAAATTCGATTGCTATCTCAAACCCGACACCAGATTGCCGATGATATACGTAGACGACTGCTTGAGATCTCTTATCGAGATAATGGAAGCGCCGTCGGAGAATTTAAAATTGCGCACGTACAACGTCGCCGCGATGAGTTTTACGCCCGCCGAATTAGTTGCTGCTGTCAAGAAGCATTTACCGCATTTGAAAGTGAATTATAAACCTGACCAACGACAACGTATAGGTAATTAATAACTGTGAGAAATTAATGAGTTGTAAACTTACATCGGTTTTTACCGTTTTTCCATCAGCTGATACTTGGCCTCAAGTTTTCGACGATAGTCGAGCGCGAGCCGATTGGGGTTGGAAACACCGATACGACTTGGACGAAATGTGTGAGGTGGTGTTTAAACATCTAAAGGTCAACTTGTAAGAAACACCGCGTTCAAGATTAATTTTACCGAGCACATCGTGTATACGTCTCGAAAGAGTTGAATCAGTTTACGAGCTGTTTTCAGAAAAAAAGTTTGGATTATATTTTGATACGAAACCTAATGATTTATAGATTGTATACTACCTACACGAAAATAAAAATGTCGAATCCTTTTACTGGTATCGTCTCCGGTAACGGTTTTTTGGCTCGAATTACTTATTTTACCTGAATTTAGGCGCAGACTGAGGTGGGTGCGCCATCTATCTACAAATACAGCGACTACGTTTGTACTTAACACCTAAGTAAAAATTTTCGACATTAGTGGATTTACACGAGGTTAGTTGGAAAACACCACAATTTAACGTTTAACCCGAGGTTTCAATATAGATTGAGATCAATTTTTCTTACGATTTCCCAAAAATTAAACGTTCTTCGAATTAAAACAAACAGCTATTTGTTTCCACGCTAGAGTTTAACCACCTTAATTTTGCGCGCAACAGCTGCGCGTACATAAAAATTTTCAATAAAACTAAAAAAATAAAATAAAACAAATATTGCGAAACAATTTTTCCAAGTTTTATTTCTTTTACAAATTTTACATAAAATATCTACGCACAAAACAAAAAATTAAAACGCACGTTAATATCGAATCGTCTGGGAAATTGACGATCGTTAAACACCTTTGGCGTCACGTCAAAAATAAAAATAATTTCGTTTCGTAGTACATCGCTTTCGATGACGTTATTCGTACCCCGTACCGAGGCTACGCAGGTGTTGAGAACTTCTCCAATTTCGCGGCGGCGCAGCGCGAACGAGAGCGGTGTACACAAGTTGCATCCTAAAGCACACTAGATCAAGTTTAGTAAGTTTAACGCGGAAGATTTTATTTTTCAAGAATAACCATCTACGAGAAATCGAGGTAAGAAGGTAGTTTTTTTAAGTAGTTTTTAATTTGTAATTGCCAAATGTGGTTTCAATTTCGTTACACTTTTCAAGTACTGTAAATTACGATTATTTTTATAATTTTTCGTAGTATTTTAAAATTAGTCTCGTTAATTCTTTAAATTAATATTTAAGAAAACCGGCTCGATTTTTTAAACAAACCCCGAGTTTGACAGAACTGAAGTAGTTCAGCGTATCGCACAGGTGTTTCCATTCCCTAGTTAAACTACATAAAATTCACTCGACTAAAATACACTTCCAAAACACAAAAAAAATATTCAGGAAGAAAAAATTACGCGAATATTTATCTCGACTCAAACGAATAATTTAAAAAACACAAAACGTGTCACTAAAGAATTCGTTATTCGATTCCATCTACAAAAAAACCGTGAGGAAAAATGATGAGCAACGATGAGATAAGAACGAGCAACGAGATAAGAAACTGTAAACAGACTCCACCAATATGTGTCACTCTCCGTAATAAAAACAAGCGAAAACGAGGAAAAAAGATAATAAAAAATATACTGACAAACCCGTCCCTCACAATGCACCCCGTACGTCATCTTCGACACTAGTACAGTACAGTGCAATCGAATAGAGAGGAAAAAGGATAATAGAACCGGATAAGCTAACCTTGAATAACGCATTAATGGCAATAAGCCAATACTAAGCGGAAAATGAAAATTTTGATGATACCGGTAATATTTTGATTTTGGGTTTTAAATATTGCAGTTAAAAAATAAGTGAACTGATAAGAATCTCGGCACATGGGTGAATTGGATCCATCGGCCAAGGATCGTCTGGAGCAACTATTCGTGTCATGCGAACGCAAAGGGACCGGGTTCTTGGGACCGTCGGAACTGCGCGAGTTGTGCGCCGGATTGGGTCTCGGAGGGAGCGAGGCGGACGCGTTGTTCGCGGATTTGGATCGCGACGGGGATGGAAGGATTGATTTTGATGATTTCGCGGCTGGCTTTCGCGAATTCGTTCTTTTGCCCGGACAGAACGCTTCCGCGTCCGGGAATGCGAGTCCCTCGATTCCCAAAGACGCGGACGCGTCGAAGAGAAAACGAGAGGTGATGGACTCTTGGAGGACCTTCTCCAAACAACTTAATCAAAGAGCTCACCACATCGTCAGGTGAGATTTTTACTTTTTAGTAACGATTGGTCCTTTTTTAACGACAAAAAATAAATTATCGCGTGAAATGGGGGTTTTAAAAATTAAACTCGGAGTCGTAAAAAATACGACCCTTGGAATCGAGGGCAGCATTGAACGATTTGGCGCGCTACGTAATATGTGTCGGTGTAGGCGGAGATGCACAGCTGCATAAACAGGTGGGAACAAAACGATCTCGTAGAAATTATTGCCTTTTGCTCGAAACGTACAGCTGTCCCGACTCCCTTAACCTACTAACCCCGTGACAAAGACACGAGAGAAAACAAAAAGCTAAAGTAAACTAGATCTAAAATTGAAATCATTCCGATGAGTCATCGGATAAATTGCACGCAATAACAAATATTGGAAAAACAATTTTTTTATTTATTATATTTTATGTTTTTCAAGTTCCGACAGTCTTCACGAGCTGGAAAAAATAGTGTTAAATTCGCAGCCGTCGCCGCAGTTGATTTTCAGTTTTAAGAAACTCTTCGGCGATGTTATCCAGCACTTGGATCGAGTCGAGAAAGAAAACGTTCATTTGGAGCACAGTTTCAAAAGGTGATAAAAACTATAAAAGTTAATTAATAAAAAGCGATCGAAATGGCGATAAAATGACGCAGGGAAAGAGAAAGTCACAAACAAAACTTGGCGCAACTCGAGGATGAAATGGAGAGACAGGTGAAGCAACTTAAAGTGACAGTGCAACAACAGGTGAGGTCGACGTCTAATGCGGTTTGGTAAACTACGGTATATCCCGTAATGCAAATTTTCCAGATTAAAGAAGAGACGGAGGCTGAAAGTCGCGCTCTGAAAGCTCAACTAGAAGCTGAAAAAGCGGAAATGCAAGCGCACCTCGCTTTATTCCAATCGGTGAATAATTCGTAGGTAGAAAAATTCTTGCTTTAAGTTACGTTGCACTTTTTAATCCGCAGTTTGGGAATTTCGTCAAACAAGACCACGGCGAACACGGGGAGAAAATTCGTCTAGCGCAAGAAAAATTGGACGAAGCCAATCAGGACAATCGTCAATTGCGTCTTAATTTAGCAGAAATGCAGACGAACGTCGCTCTTCTAAGAAGCGATTTAGCGCAATTAAGAACTCAATACGAAGATAAATGTAAAGAGTTACACAAGTAAGTCCGAATCGTAAACATCACGCTTTTTGCTCACTTTAATCGAAACGATTAATCAGGGAAAAAGAAGTTATGTTCGAGTACCTTCACGAACACGATCACCTGACGAGACAAATGCATTTACTTCAGTAAATAGGCCACCGAATTAACATTCTTTTTAAAGAGCATAAATTTTCTTAATTCGTTGTCTTAAAATTCCGTAGCGAAGCTAATAAAAGACTTCAAGACATGAACGATCACCTGAGGGGGAGCGTGGACGCGGCCCAGTTATACCAACAGGTACTGTAAAAATAAATTTAAGCCGATTTTAACGATTCGTTCGATCCCCATATTTTCTTTTTTTTGGTTCGCAGATGCAAAATTTTCGCAAACGTTCTCACGCGTTGCAGGACGGATCGGTCATGGGTGACTACATGCACGGGAAAAATGAAATCGGCGATGATGTCAACCAAGCGCGGAAAAGGTGAACGTATATTTTACTATTTAAAAAAAAAAAATTATAAATCGTTCGATAAATTTTTTCTGTAAATTTTACAGATCTTCGGCAGGCAATACACCGTTCGCGGATTGCGATATAAAGGGGGTCGGCGGTCAACTGAACGATCAAGTCGCGTACGGAATCACTCGATTTATGGAAGACGTTGGTCAGAAACATCTACCGACCAAACGAGACTCAAACGAAGGGCTAAAGGATTACATTTCTCCAGATAGTGGCATGTCGACGATGAGAGATACCAACGATCTGGACGACATTCCTTCCGAAGACGAAGAGGGCAACAAGCCGAGACTTAATCTCGAATTCGACAAAAATCATCATCCTCGACCGCTGGCTACGAGCACACCCGACAGGTTACACGAAAAAATTCGTTTTTTACAATACTGAATATCCTATCTAATAAAATATTAATCCTCCAGTCACCTTCGCCAACGATTGGACGCTAGTCACACTCCGGACGAGATAGGACCACCAGAAAGAACCTTCAAAGTGGTGTTTGCGGGCGACGCGGCTGTCGGTAAATCGACGTTTATTTTGCGAGTGAGCAAAGGAATATTCATTCCCACAGTCAGTTCTACTTTAGGTGAGTGTAGCATCGAACGTTAACGTTTCCGTCTCTGATATTTCCGTTTTCTAGGTGTCGATTTTCACATGACGACCATCAAAGTCGACGATATGAGTGTCACCTTGCAATTATGGGATACTGCGGGACAAGAAAGGTTTAAATCGGTTCTCTAGAATCGAGATAAAAATTGATACATTAGATCTTTTAGATTTCGTAGTCTCACCAAATCGTACTTTCGAAAAGCGGACGGCGTCATGTTACTCTTCGACTGCACCAACGAAAAATCTTTTCTTAACGTTCGCAATTGGATGGAAGCGATAGACGTAATGAAAATTATCGATTGATAAAAATCGTATAAATTCAATCGATCGCTTTAAATATATTACAGGAAGTAATCGACAAACGACTTCCTATTATCCTGTGTGCCAATAAAACCGATTTGCGAGGTACGGCGCAATTACAGAATCGCACTATCATAGCGTCGGAAGACGGCGAAAGATTGGCCAGGGTAAAAAAATAAACGAATTATTTATCGTAAAAATTATTTGTATTAACTCCTTCGATTTAGGATTTCGGCGCGATTTACGTCGAGACGAGTGCTAAAAACGGTGATAACGTAACGGAAGCGATTTTTCAACTGACGAGGTAACAAAATTTCTGTCGTTTTTAACGAGTGAATTGAAGAAAAATAAATTTTTTGTGTCAAAACGCAGGCAAATGGTGGTCAACGAGGACCGCGAAGTGAAATTCCGTTCTAACGTCATCGATGTTGGAAAAGAAATACCGCAGAAAAAAGGATGCGGATGCAGTAAATAAGAATTTAGTCAAAAATGTTTCTCGATCTGACATCTTCAAATGTAACGTTACTGTACAAGTGATCTCGTGTACTGAGGTTAATATTTAAATTAGGGTTGGATTTTTTTTTTTACCTTAAGGACAATCAGTATTTTCACAGTTTTTAAAACGCGATCTATAATTATAATATACACTTTAGAATATTTGGTACATTATTTTGATACTATTTGCACGAGGTTCGATACATTTTGTAAAAACGGTTCGATTCGTTTAAATTATCTATTTTAAAATTTTTGACCTTATAAAAATTATTTTTTAAATTAAACTTAATCGTCTTTGTTTTCGTTTCAAGTTTCAAGTTACAACTTCTAATTTTCATCTAATTCTACTTTAAATAAGTTACGTAATAATTTAACGTCAGGCAAGTTTACACTTAAATTAAATCCATCGACAATTTTCTACTCCCTTATTTCCTTAATCTAATCGAATTAAGATGTTTGTGCGTTAATTTCTCCTTAGATTACTATTTATCCATTGTACTCAAACCTTATCACCGATGATTTATTGTGTCCAACCTAAATCTTTTCATCTTTATCTAGAGATAATATCGAACCCAAAACGATAAAAATAAACTCAACTAACAAAATTTCGTCTAATTTCGACTTCGAGACACAGAATTAAATTTTTTTGTACTCACCAGCAGTTAATGATTTAAAAATACCGCGTTGCTCAAAGGTAACAAGTGGCCGGATTGATAATTTATATTGCAAATTACACCCGAGGTCGATGCAGAAATGGCGTCCGGTAGTGACGTCACGTGAGGCAAATTGTCCGTCGCGATTGGCGAATGTCCCCGTAAAAACGCTTCGCCCTCCATCGTCAAAGATAAAAAGTCACCACCGCAGTGGGCGTCAGCTAAAATCAAAAATTTTTTTATTTTTAAATAGAAAAATAGCGAGAAATAAGTAAAAATAAATAATTATGAACTGAACAAATAAAATAAGGTAATCTCGGTTGATAGTGTCAATCGATAATTTTTTTTTTGTAATTAATTGCGTGATTTTCTCCGCGTTACCATTTATTATCTTGATTTTAGAATTAAATTTAATGGAACCAGACGTTTTTTATCAGTAAGAAATAATTTGGTTTTACCCGTCGCGTCATGCGCTGTACCACCGTCGGTCACGTACGAAGAATTATGCAGGTAAGCCGCAGCGCCGCACGCGGATATTACCGATCCGTGATCGACAGAATGGCATCCATAATCCTGACTATTACTGAAATTATCTACAAAATAAAAAATATTATATAAATGAATAAAATCGTGTCATTAACCGAGATATTTTTATATTACCTAAATACTGCGCTTCTATCTGATTGTGATTGTAGGCGTGATATTGGTAAGGGGTGCAATTCCGATCTTGATCGTACTCGTTTACGGTACAATTATTTCTGTTGGTGTAATATACATCCGCGTATTCGTGGGAATAAGCCGCGTTCGTAAAATGAACGGTGTGAGCAGTGGCGTGGTTCTGCAATACGTAATCTCGCGGATACGCATCTTCTCCTATTAAAATTACGCACGTCGAATTTTGTTATTACGTAAAAGTTAATTTTTGTTTAACGTACCATAATATTCCAGAGGAGAAGAACAGTCCGCGTGTAATTGCTGATTATGATCGTAAGAACTCGAATGACGCAACGACGACGTCATTACGGGGGACACGGGAGGCGTAAGCATCTCGTTGGAAGTACAGTTCGACAAATGCTGCGTTTCTTGACTGCAGATGACCGACATTCGTACCGATGAAATCTACGCGAGCGTTAGTAAATTACAACTTCGTAAACAGTCCCGTGGGGTAATTTTATTCGTCTTACTTTGCTCGCGAATGCGGGCGAAACATTTTCGTCCTGCGTCTTTTTCGATTTAGAATCGTGCGAGTGAGGAGATTCCGAATCTTGGTGCCATTTGGCTAAGAAACACGACGTGGAAATTAAATGTTGTTGAGAAAAATCTGGAAAATTTTTTCCGTTAGACTGTAGAAATATACGCGCTGATATTAATTTCGATTCGAACCTCCGCATTTTAGATGTCTTCCGACGGAGATTTTAAGTTCGTCTTCTTTTTCTTGTACGAATTGCGATTCAACCGCCAAAAGCACGTACTCGTCCAGTAACATTCGTATGACGTGAAAAGCGGCTACATTTAAACAGTTCGTGACGTCTCGTTAGTAATTTATCCATTATATTTAATAACCTTCAAAATTCACCAAAACTAGCGGCGTTGTTCAAAGTCAAACTGTGTAAAATTCTCGCTCCGAAAAAATACCACTCTAAAAGAAAGTCTTGCGCCTGTTTGCGTAAACTGCATCCATTTATTTTACATTGCTACTTAAAACGGAGAAATATAAGAAAAAATTGAAGACAAAAAATTCGCGTTAAGAGAGTTCGTACCTTGACGATCTTTTGTTCCACGACGATATCCAACCACTCGACGAACCCCTCCACAGTCGCTTGCTTTCGAAGTTGTTCTTTAAAGTCACGCAAAACTAACGCAAATGCGTAAATTAAGTCTCCGTTAGCTCGGAACCGAATTATCACTCACATTCCATATTCAGCTCGAACTCGTTATCGCAATCGGTCATAATCGACGTCAACAACGGCTGCGAACCAATCGCGGCAGAGTCGACTTTGTCGATATCGTCCACCATATTTTTCACCTGTTGCGCGTCATACAAAAGAGGCCGCGCTGTCTGCAAAGAAAGGTCCTATTATTAAGGACAAACCAGAGAAAAAGCGTGAAAAATTTTTACCTGCGCGAGGTGTAAAAACGACACTTGCAACCGCAACGAACGCGCGAAAATGCGCGCGGTCGGTAAACGGCTCTCCAAAACTATTTCCGGTAAATGTTCCAGCGAAGAAGCGATCCAATGTTCCCAATATTTGGCCAAATTACGAATATCGCAGAGAAGTCTAAAAAATTAACGAATTATTAATACATCGACTTAGAAATTTAATCGCGAGTAATTTACGTCTCCGGCATTTCTTGCATAGTAGCGGGAATGAGAACGTCGTTCAGCGTCTACGATTAATATACAGGTAAAACGAGGTAACGGTATAAACTGACCATAGCTTACTTTGTACAATATCCAATCGCACGTGACGATTATATCGATGATAACTTGCATTTCTACTAACGGCAACAGGTGATCGGGCATACCTTGCCAGAAATGCAGAAGAAAACTTTGAATCTGAATTCGGTTACCAAAGAACCAGAAGAAAAAGGGAAAAAGAAAAGAAATCTTCGATTAATAATAAAGTACACAGTCAACAATTTGTCGAGTACAAAAGATTTTTATCGCGGCAAAATAAATTGAAACGCTTTTCGACCACGAGTGGAATACATGGAAATTAAGAAAATTACACGGATCGTGGAGAATGACGTCAAACTGATATTTTTAAACCTCGAGTAAACACGTTCGGGATTATAATCGAACGGGGATTTTTTCTTTTCTTTCGAGGACATTTATTTTTAAAATATAAAGCCTATTTGAAGGAGTTTGTTTACGCGCGGTTTAATAAACACAATAAATCACGTCTGATTTTCTCACCTCTTCAAAGTTTCCACTGATGGCGGTGTCCAAAATACATTGACAGTGAGTTTTGTACATCATCAGAAACGTTTCCACCTAATTAAAAAAAAGTTCAATAAACTTTTTAAAAATCCGCAAAGTGAAATTTTTGACGTGATCCCAGATTAACTAAATTATGGTTAAAAGTTATTACACGATATAAAACACAATTTTTTGTTTGTTTTAAGTTTACGCGAATTTGTATCGGCGACTCGGACGCGACCGAGGATCAAAACCGAGGAACGAAGCTTAAAATTTTGAACTGATAACATTTTTCTCCGAGTAAAAAGCCATTCTGGGCGGGGATGAAGTGATCTCAGCTTTGAACGGACGAAATATTTACGACCCCGCTATAAACTCAAACTGATAAGAAACAACCGCAAATAAAAATCCCCCGAATGGATTCGACTTAACAAATTCACGCATTCAAATGCAAACGTTAATAAAATAATAGCAAATCCAAAAAAGACAACGGTACACTAAATAGTTAAAACTGTAAATTTTTCTCAAAGTTCAAGTCGCGTTTCTTTTTACCTTTCCAACTGGTAAAGACGGCGGTAAAGAAAAAGCAGTGGCGTCAACGAAATCAGGTAGCAAAGTGCCGGTTTTCGAATTTAGCGAATATTTACGCGTAAATCCGCCTTCGTTTTTCAATTTACAACCAGAAAATCTAAAACCGCAATAAAATAATTAAACGCGTTCAACACTGTGTCGAAAACTTCTCACCTGGTCAATCCTTTGCCACTGTACACCGTATGGTAATATTCGCTGCTCTCTTTGATTCCGATACCGTAGTAATGATACTTCGAATGGCCACGTGTCCCGAGACGGCGCGTCGTCAAACCTGGAAACTGCTGTCGAATAGTCTACAAAAAAACAAAACATACGAAAAATTCGTACGGAGTACGATTTCCAAGACAGACAAAAACTCACTTTTCCAAAAGTAGCCGCGCACGCGGGTTCCAAATGCTCCCGTCGGCAAAAGTCCAAGTAATGC
>JAQIWS010001705.1:0-10428 GCA_034696085.1 Stigmatogaster subterranea | reverse complement strand
TATCAAGACCAAAAATTAAATTTGATTAAATTCACTAATAACACTTTTCAATCGTCCCATTTACGATTGCGTTTAAATATGACACGATGTAGCTACTCGAAAGAAAATCGTTAGTAACTGCAATATGTCAAAATAACACACATTTTTAATGGAAAATTAATTTCATTTCTGTGATTTGAGAACTTGAAACAGTAATTTAAATCGTACAAACAACGGTGGAAACGCCAAGACAGACTGCGTGATTCGCATATTCTTTAGTACAAAATTTGTCTTACACAATTTCAATATTGCAGTGAACTAAGCAAACTTTTACTGAGCGTTAACAAAAATGTTCACTCTTTTAGACTTAAAATACAAAAGTTGAACGAAAATGAACAGTGCCGCAGACATAAATTTAAGTTGGTAAATAATTAACTACTCATAATAATACGGTAATTTACAAATCAGTAAAATCAAACTGGTCAAATTTAGGCAATTTAAAACCACGCAGTATTATTCTTTCGCGAGAAACAACCGCACGGTTAATGAGTATGTTCAAATTTTCACTACAACAAACCAAAATTCAAACGTCAACTTTTGTCAACAACTTAGTTTATAAATTTTGCGTTAATCTCATAATACTCAATAATTACCGTGACACTCATCACGAAGCATCAAATTTGTTACAACTATAACATTTCAATGTACAAAATTTAAAAGTAGAAATTACAACGTCATGTTCGAAAAAAAAATAGATGGAAATCTGCAAAGTAACAGCCAATGAAGAGTAAGAAATTTGTATCAAGATCAACGATACAACATTAATCGGCAATCGCTATTGCTGCAAATTACCATTACCATTGACCAAGTAGGATGGTTATCACAAAGTACAAATTTACAATATTTACGAATAAAATTAAATGAATTATTCGATTTAGACAATAATTAGTCACTTACGATAGAAAAAACACGACAAATTTTATCATGTTTCTGAATCAGAAAATATTTTATTATACTCAAACAAAAGATTTTCTGAATCGACATTCATCCGCATTAATCGGCATCCATTTTTGTCGGGTCGTGCACGGGGGTAAATTGTGTTTAACAACATTTTTCCCTAACCAACAGACCAAATATTCGGCAAATAAATTCAAGATAAAATTGACTAATTGGCCTTCAAGTTCACAATAATTGACAAATATTTAACATTTGGCTTACTGGCAAAAAATATTAGCGAAAAACCGGAAACGTAAGTCTGGTTCTCACTACAATGACCTCGTCACAAAATCAAGCCACCGCTCCAAACCGTACTTGCAACAAAATACAATGCAAAATTAGAACAATAAAAAACCGGGAAATAAAACGAGTTTCAAATGTTATCTCGACTGATTGATTTACGGAGAAAAATGGAAATACCACAATAGTCAATAAGCAACATTGCAAATGTGCTTTGAACACTGTAATTTGACTTGATTTTGTTATAATATTATCCTTTTACGAGTCTTGTAAATGAAATAACTACATACAAACATATAAAATCGTTACCTAACTAATTTCATTTTTACAAATTGAACAGTAAAGCAAAAAATCACTCTTGGGTAGACTATTTCGAACAGCAAATAGTACTAATGTTAGGCTTACTTATGTTCTCATAGGTACGCAATCGGATATTTTAAAATCAAAATAAACTAAGTTTTATAACTTTTGTCAAAACAAGATAGAATAATTATTTAATATTTTTACCAGTCTAACGTGATCTAATAATTACAATAGCTTCCGACACATCATCTCTATTCCACGAGTTAATTCGATTTCATCAATTTCTTCAAGCACTGCACTCAGTCGTTAATTCTAAGTCGAGAACATTCTTGAAATTACTCGTAATGTAGTCGAATGAAAAAGGGCCGAAAATAACGATATTTCTCGCTCTAAGAATTCGCGATCGTCGCCATTTGCATTCACGTGGCAAAACTAATGCATCACACCAGGCGCTAATAATTCATAGTCATCTCTCCCAAGTCCCAATACGATTTACTGTTATTGCTGTTTACACCAAACCGAGGCTAGTAATTAGCTACTTTCAATATTTTCTACCTCAAAATTTTTCGGATACGTTAGTTACAATTACAAAACTGTTCTCAATTTCTGTTACGACTATTTTCCAATTTTTGAGTCTACTGTATTTTTCACTACTTTGCCTAATTACTGTATTAAAAATCTTTCTTGAGGTTATACGATATACGGTACTATTTTAAAAACAAAGGAAAAATTAAGCGGATTAGTAATCCTGACAACAGTAAATCGCGGTCGTCCCACCACTCGCATTAAAGCGCCCACGATCTAATCCACGATAATACGAGTTTTCATTGGGAAGCCATGTTAGAAGCCACTGTCGTCTAACATGAATAAACTCATATTACAATGTACGTGGTATGCAAGGCTTCACAACACAAAATCTAACTTAGAGTTATTTACTGCATTAACACAATATTTCCCTTGTCATTTAAATCATGTAAAAAAAAACGAGTAAGCAACTGTCTAAAAACCTCGAAATACACGAAATCTACAGGAAAATTAATTTCCGAATGCCGGAAAATTTTTCATTTTCCTTGGCTTCGAAATTTGAAACTGTAATAAATTCGTAACACGCAAGGATAGAAATGCCAAGTCTAATATTGCTCGTATTTTGATTGAGGGTAAATGAAAATTTCAATTATCTATCAAAATATCAAAATACTACAATTGATAAAAGTACAATACAGTAAAATTCACACAGTCTTTGTCAAACGGAAAATATTACGGAGTAGTTTAAAAGTTCTGATAAAAATAGTTGAGATTAAATAAATCACCGACCAGAAATATCTAGTCGTCTTATGTTATAATTTTCATCATACTTAACAAATTTGTTGTGGTAGTAGCAGCAATCGTTGCATCACTTAAATTTCCAAGTTCACATCAAATTCAGAATAGACTAGAAATTACGGTAAGTACGAAAGAAAAATCAATTTTTCTCACTGTTCTTAATTCCAATAATAAATCACAGTACCAAATGTGAGATCGTCCAAAATGCAGCGAGACGATGCGAAATCACAACAAAATTTACTAACTGCAATTTCAATTTACGAAATCCACAATTTGAAATTGCAGTTCAAGCAAATTACGGTCGAATGTCAACGAAAATATTACTTTACACAAAAATACAGGATTTAACGTTTAAAAAAACCCGTTCACGGTTGCAACAAATTTGAGAAAAAATGCAGATGGTTGCTTACTTAAAACTAACAAAATTGGGCAAATATTCAACTTTGTCAACTGTAAGGAGTAATTGAACGGAATTCTTGTTATTAATAATAAACTATTTTACAGCAAAATCACAGCATCAATTGTTAACATTAATCTACTTCGAACCATTTGAAATGCAGTACTAAGATCAATTAACAGTATAAAATTCAATCAAAATATTGCAAATAAAAATTGTTAACTCCACAAAATTCGCAAATCACAAAGGGCGCTTTATAAAAAACATTGCGATCAATACAACATAAACAAAATTCTTTCTTCCAAATTCAGCAAAATTAATAAGAATTAGTTTTTGATGAAGGTTAAGACCACTCAACAAGGAATACCCGACATCTTCTACCGGTGTAAATTTATTAATCACGAATAAAAACTTTCAATTATTACTGCATTAAACCACGTCAGCGATATGATCAAATTTTCATCGTCACAGTTAGCAATTATCCACAATTGTTCAGCACGTCGTGTTAGACTAAAATAATGTTTAATAAAAAGAGAAATATAATTTGTTTTTAAAATATTTTTGACCTTCTGTCAGTTTCAATCAATGTTCCTCACAAATCAAGGAAAAATAACAAATGATTTTGAGAAACGACGATTTTAACAATTTATAAGTAGCAAACTTGTTGCAAATGTATAGAAAAACAACAGCATCGTAAACCAAAACAAAGTTCAGTCGATGTACCTAAAGGAAGTAATTGACGGTTTCAACTCTAATGCAAATGTGTGATATAAGAAAATATCTAAATTCCAAAAATTCAAACAATTCAATCAGTAGACTTTTTCAGTGTAAAGATTACGGAGCTCTCTTAAAACCCGGTAATTATAGTAATACACGAGTTGTACAACTAATTTGTTGCAATCATTGAAATAATTGTAACCACTAAAATTTAATGTTCACCTAAAATCAATGGCACTAACAAGATCTAAACAGAAATTACGACGTAAACAAACGACGACATCAACATTTCCTTTTCATGAATAAATCGCAGGTGCAGAAACAAATCTAATAATGTCAATAATACGCACTGAAAACATGCGCGTAACCAAAACTAGTTAAATTGACAACGTTAATTAATTTAGTTATTTTTGGTAATAATTAATCACGTTCAGTACACCAGTGCTTAAAACAATTTTTTTCGCGAATCATTTTTAAGGGAAAATTAATCTCATTTCCGTGATTTGAAAACTTGGCAATTCGAATCGTTCATACAATGGTGGAAATGTCAAGACAGACTTAGCGATTCGCATATTATTTACTAATACAAAATCTACCTTACTGAATTTTAATAGTTAAGAAAGCAAATTACTGAGCGTTAACAATGTTATTCTTTCGTGAGCAAGACGCAAATTACAACTTACGGTTCAAAAGTAAATACAAATTTTCACTACAACATACCAGAATTCAACCGACAATTTTAGTCAACAATTTATAGTTTACAAATTTTGCAATGATCTCATAATGCTCAATAATTATCCTGACAGTCATCACAAAATATCAAATTTGTTACAACTACAAAATTTCAATGTTCCGAGTCAGAAACAAAATTTAAAAGTAAAAATTACAAATTATTCGCAAGAAAAATAGATGGAAATCTAGAAAGTAACAGTCAATAAAGAATAAGAAATTTGTACCCAGAGCAATTACGTGATACAATGTTAATCGGCAATGCTGCAAATTACCATTTACGACGTTATCTTTGATTACCTCAAATCAATCTAACGAATATTTGCTTAAAATCAAGTTCAAAAAGAGAAGCAAATGCTACTCAAAGATGTCAGTAAAAACAAACTACTTACTAGTCCCCGTTTTAACTTCAATCAGATCTACTATTTGGTACGGTTTTGTAAAAATGGAAAAACATTGGCAAATATTTAACATTTGGCTTATTGCAAAAAATCTTAGCGAAACGCAGGAAATGTAAGTCTGGTTTCACTACAAGCATCAGACAACATAATTTGCAGCAAATTAATAGCTTTAAATATTCATCACAAGTTAGGCTTTAACAAAATCAATTTTTCTCACTGTTCTTAATTTCCACAATAAATCATCCCATCATCAAACGTGAGACCATCCAAAATGCTGCAAGACGATTGCAATTTCAATTTGCTCAATCCATAATTTAAAATTGCAGTTCAAACAAATTTTTATCGAATGTTAACGAAAATATTCATTTACACAAAAATGCAGGATTTAAAGTAAAAATAACAAATAAATTAAAAATACAGAGTAATAAAAACAAATTGGAGAAATATTGCAATATGAAACAACAAATTGGTTCTTCGTCGAAGACATATTAATCACGGCAGAGAAACCACTTTCAAAAACAAACTTGCTAATTATAGTTGTTGACGTGGGGTACTTTGAAAATCTATAGAGAAATTTAATACTTATCTTCAAACTGACAACAAAATTTTGTCTTTAAACTTATCCACAAAATTTTTACCTACAATTACAACGATTGAGGAATCGCGGATGTTATTTGAATCTTTTTTAACAGCCATAAATAATGTCAACAAGGTATATTGCCAAATTAAAATACTTAAAAGGCAAAGGATTAAACCAAGAGCTTCAAATTTTAATCTCTGGTACCGTACGATAGTTAATTATACTAACTCACGAGTTCTAAAATAAATTTGTTGCAATCATTGAAATAACCACTAAACTGTAATGATCACGTAAGAATCAATACCACTAAAAAAGATCCAAATAGAAATTACGACGTGAACAAACGACAATATCAACATTTCCTTTTCATGAAAATACTACGCATAAAATACTACGCACTGAAAACACGAACGTAATCAAAACTGGTTAAATTAACAACGTTAATTAATTTAATTATTTTTGGTAATAAATTAATCACGTACAGTGCTTAAAACAAATTTTTTCGCCAGTAAAGCAAGTCGTAAATAATAAGGTCGACTCAAATTAACAAAATAATGAAATAAAACAAAGTCACGGAGACAATTTTTATCAAGACCAAAAATTAAATCTGAATAAATTCACTAACAATACTTTTCAAAATGATTGTACGATAAACAGTAGCTACTCGAAATAAAATCGTTGGTAACTGCAATTCACGAGAAAAATACTGTAAAAACTCAGCGGTAAAATTTAAACCGTGGATAAATACAGTACAGTAATAAAACCTACTTTTAACAAAACAACTCAGGATTGGATAAATGTGCAACATTCCAAATCTGTAAATCAACTTTTTCCCAAATATACAAAAAACAGGTCTCACGTTATTGTTTATAATGTGAGAAATCTATTTTGATCACTGTTCTCACAGGTAATTCCTACAAAATAATCGTGACACCAACAAATGTGACACAAGATACGGAGTACAACAGAAATAGCTTTTCACGTTGTGGAATCAAAACAAATATTAATTGATAAATGTTTAATGAAAATTAATTTTATTTCAGTGATTTGAGAAATTGGCATTTCAAATCGTAACATACAACGAAGGAAATGACAAGATACACAAATTTGTATCAAGATCATCGATACAACATTAATCGGCAAGTAGCATGGTTATCAATAAATAACTGATTAAATTAGGCAAATATGCAAATTTTTAAAGTAACTTTTCGTAATAAAGAACACTTAATACCCAGATTTACTGGTTTTTTTAAACTCTTTTCGATCTTAATTGAAACGACAACGACTGCAACGACAACATCGATTATTCATATTAATATTCATATTAAAATGAATTATTCAACGATGTGACACCGTGAGTAAAGCTCACGTGGTACAATGTAGCGTAATTCATACAAAAATAAAATGTGATAAACTGTACTCAGCAACAAATATCTAATCACGAAGTACAAATTTACAATATTTACGAATAAAATTAAATGAATTATTCGATTTAGGCAATAATTAGTCATTTACGATAGAAAAAACACGACAAATTTTATCATGTTTGAGTACGGTAAAAGATTTTCTGAATCAGAAAATATTTTACTATACTCAAACAAAAGATTTTTTGAATCGATATTCTTCGGCAAATATTGAGTAACGTCATCACAACCATTACTTTTACTACTAAAGCAGTATTGCGAAGAATTAAATTTAAAAAGCAAACATCCCATGATGCCACGAATTCACATTTTCTAACTGCAAGTGATAACGTTTGAACATAAACATCCAACTTGATATCTACAGCGTCATCAACTTCAGTCCTCGTCACCGCATTCCAACTTCACTTTCCCTAACCAACAGATCGAATATTCGGCAAATAAATTCAAGATAAAATTGACAAATATTTAACATTTGGCTTATTGGCAAAAAATTTCCGTGGTATAATGCAATGGCGCACACAGACTGAGCATCTCGTATCAAAAAATTTTGTCTCGCTAACTTCACTTTCAATTTGAGCAATCCGTAATTTGAAATTACGTCTTTTAGTAAGGCAAATTTTGATGGAATATTTACGAAAATTATCACACACAAAAATGCACGATTTTACACCAAAAGGAACAATGCCTTAGAAATAAATTACAAATTAATAAACAAAAATTGGAGAAATGTATGCAATGTAACACTACAAAAACCACTAAATAATAAAGTAATTCTTCTTATATGGTTTAGCACAAACGGAATTTTCTGCAAAACGACGGGTTTTCTTGGGCCCCTAAATTAGTGGGTGTAACTTAAAATAAAATTTATTGTGCTCAGTTTTATTCTTAATGATTTTCAATGCAGTAATTGATTAGATTGATATTAAATACCGTATTTAATATCAATACCTACGGCAAAATCATAATATCAATATTTAACGTCAATCTATTTCGAACCATTTGAAATGCAGCACTAAAACTTAAGATCAATTGACAATACAAAATGCAATCAAAATATTACAAATAAAAAATGTTAACTCCTCAAAATTCGCAAACCACAAAGTGGGCTTTATAAAAACGTTGCGAACAATACATAAATAATTTCTTTCTTCCAAATTCACCAATACTATAATGAATTGTTCGAAATTTTTGCTGAAGGTTAAGACCCACTTAACAAAGAGAACCCGACATTTTCTATCGGTGTAAACTTATTTATCACCAATGAAAACTTTCGATCATTACTGCGATAGCCAAATCAGCGATATGATCAAATTTTCAGGTTACAGTTAGTAGTTTTCGACAATTATTCATCACGTCATGCTAGACTAAAATAAGGAATAATAATAAGAGAAAGAGAATATTTTTGCAACTAAAATACTCAGTTTATAAATTGCTCGTGACATCCTGTCAGTTTCAATCAATGTTCCTTAAAACCCGATAATTGTACTAACACACGAGTTGTAAAATAAATTTGTTGCAATCATTGAAATACTAACCAATAGACTTTACTATTCACGTGTGAATTAACAGCACTAAAAAAGATCTAAATAACAGATTAAATTAAGCAAATATATAAATTTTTAAAGCAACACATGCTACCTAAATTACGGTTTCTTTAATCTCTTTTCGATCTAAACTCAATCTTAATTGAAACGACAATCACGTCGATTAATTTCCATTTTCACGAGACTCAGTTGAATTACAATTACCACAACTCAACCTAACGAATATTTGGTTAAAATCGAGTTGAATAACGGAAGCAAACGTTATTCAAAGATGTAATTAAAAATAAACTGTACAAGTCGACGGTTAAACACAACTAATTATTTTTGACAATTCAATAAAAATTGGAATGATAGCTAGTTGAAACTGGAAATCTCAACCATTACAATTTTCGCAAATAATACTCGTGAAATATTCCTTAACATTCATATTAAATTGAATTATTCATAGATGTGAGACGTCGAGTTAAGTTCACATGGTAAATAAAAGAAATAAAATTAGGAATATGGTAAATTGTACTCAGCAACAAATTTACAATATTTACGAATAAAATGAATTGAATTAATCATATTCGACAATAATTAGTCAATTCCGATAGAAAAATCACGAGAAATTTTACCACGATTGAGAATAATAAAATATTTTCTGAATCGACATAAAAATATTAATAACTACAGCGCAAGAAATGTGCTTTGAACACTGTAATTTGACTTGATTTGTTTTTGACACCGTCCTTTTACGAGTCTTGTAAATGAAATAACTACAGTTCATACAAACATATAAAATCGTTACTTAAATAATTTCATTTTTACAAATTGAACAATAAAGCAAAAAATCACTTTTATGTAGTCTATTTCGAACAGCAAATAGTACTAATGTTAGGCTTAACTTATGTTCTCGTAGGTACACAATCGGATATTTTTAAATCAAAATAAAACCAAGTTTTTATAACTTACGTTTCACGAGTTAATTCGATTTCTTCATTTTCTTCAGGCACTGCTCTCATGATTCATGCTTTTGGTTAATTCTGAGTCGTGTCATGTCACGAGATCATTCTTGTAATTCCTCGTAATGTAGTCGAATGAAAAAGGCCCGAAAACGATATTTCTCGCTCTAAGAATTTGCGGACGCCGCCATTTGCATTCACGTGGCATAACTAATGCACCACACCAGACGCTAATAATTCATAATCAACCCTGACCCAAGATTGTATCAAAGGTTATACAGTAACCACAGACTATAATTTATTATTTTAAAAACAAAGGCGTATTAGTAATCCTTACCACCGAAAATAATTGAATTAAAAATAATTTTCAAAAAATACCGGTACAATAAATTACTTCTACAGCTTAAGAAAAGTTTTTGTTAAATAAAAGAGGAGCATTTTGAATTTTAAATTTTGAATAACAATCCGATCGAATATTACGGCAAATAAATTCAAGACAAAATTAAATAACCGGTCTTTAAGTTCACAAGAATTGACAAACATTTAACATTTGGTTTATTTCAAAAAATATTAGCGAAACGCAGGAAGTATAAGTCTGGTTTCACTACAATGCCTCGTCAATGCAAGCTCGTATTCTATAAATTAAACCAAACTTGCAAAATTAGAATGATTAAAAAAAGCAGGGAGTAAAACGAGAGTTTCATATTTTACACCAAAAACCCAACTAAAAATTAACTGTTGCTTGTTACAACTTGCAATCATGTATAAAAACCGGTCAAAATACTACAAAATATAAATCATTAACATTTTCCCACAACGTGAGAAAATCACACATCTTAAATTATGGTTGT
>JAQIWS010001704.1:0-10428 GCA_034696085.1 Stigmatogaster subterranea | reverse complement strand
AATTTGCTTTTAACCCAAATTACCAATTTAAAACTCTTACTCGTGAGGAAATTTAAACTTCATGCAAATTACAAAGCTAGATAAATAATCAGTTGGCTAAAAAAATGGTAAAACGCGTTGGACTGACTCGTATTAAAACCTTTACATAAATTTCTATGGAATAAGCTACGAGTCGCAACTTTTAAATAATAACAGTCAAAGTTGAAAATTTCAAGACTTTAGTACATGCACTATCAAAGCAAGTACGGTAGTCCACAATATTAACGCTCCAATCGTGGAAGTGAATTCAAATTTCAAATTTTGTAATTTACGCATGCGTTAAACAAGCTTAAAAAATAACAGCACAATATTTCTAACCAAATCAAACTTGTGTAAATTGTGTTTCGTATTGTTCAATACTACTACCTCAACTAACAACAAATCAAAAACACACAATAAAAAATCTCACAACTGGTAACGTAAAATTTATTAAATTAAAAATTTCATATCGTTTACATACAGTACCATTACCAAAAAAGGCTATTTAAGTATCACATTTCAACAAAAATCAATAGCGTAAGTGAAAACTTCAACGATTTCTTAACTGAAATATTTTGTAATTAAACTGAGTAAAATATGATTTCCAAACTTTTAAATCTTCTTATCTTCCATATCCATCAATTTTTGATTACAGTTTTAAAATTTCATATTTCATATTTGCTTCCAATTAGAAGTGAATATTTAATATTTGCTATTTGATATTTAATAAATGTCAATACTAAATGTTAACTCAAGTTTGGAATTTACATTGCCACAATACGACTGGTTGAACGAGAAAGTATATTGCGTGTAAAACGACACGTATATACTATTTATGCGCGTTAATACATGTATAAATAGTGCAAAAAATTCGACAAATTTTGTTTGCTTTTACTACAGAACAAGTGAAGAAATTCGGTAACTACACACACATTCAGTGGTAACTAGCAGCAGTCAATACGACGCTTATCAAAGATGAATAAAAATACCAAATGCTGTATTTTTACAATAATTGCTACAATAATCCAACTTAAACTGCTTTTAGTTTGCAAAAGCAATAATTTAAAAATTGAATACGAAATACTCAGAAATAGCATTGACGTTTAATGTTGAGATTTTCCATAAATAATTTAAAAATTGAATACGAAATACTCAGAAATAGCATTGACGTTTAATGTTGAGATTTTCCATAAATACGGTACCAATATTAAATATTCACTTATATTTACTATTAAAAACACAGATTCGTGACAACTAGTAATTGTGTCAGACAATGTGGGAGACAGACGGATTAATGTTCAGAGTAGAAAGAGCCAGAATTTAAATAAATCCCACATTCAAAACAAAAATTCTGACCTGTAAAAAAATTAAAGTTAATGAAATATTGCAAGAAATTTTTGAAGAACCATCAACACTGACGCTCCACTTTGTCATTAAAAATAAAAACAAAAGAAGTGCACATGTATAATTTACGTATAAAAATTCACGACCTACACAAAAAAATTTTTCTAAATTAACTGCATAACTGTAAAGCCATTTACAACATTCGAATTTAGTTTTGATGTCCTAGATATACAGTATTAATTGGAGTCCAATTTCGAGTGTAATCCTCGAGTTTATACCAAATTATAATTTAAAAGCAATTATAGTTGAAAATTTTAAATAATATAATTCAGATCTGACTTCACCCTCCAAAGCTACATCGAAAATTTTATTATCCGAGTTTGGAAGAAAAATAAATTCTACGTATATTGGCAAAAATTTTTGGAACAGGTTCTGCAATAACTAAAAAAACTGATACAAATTTTGGTTTAATTTAAATTTACGTTGGAAATTTGAACGACGGTTTAAAAGTAAATACCTAAATAAAATTACAAAATACAGATAATTAGAACATTTCATTACGATTGCAACAGCAAAAATTACAAGGCACATTATATCAACCATTAAATCTTAAAATTAGCAGTGCTGTAATGTGCCTTGTTGGATTCAATAAAAAATGTATGAGTAATAATATAATCACGACAAAATCACAAATGTTGAAAAAGTTACAGGCAGAATTTTAATTTAAGTCTGGTTCAAAATTTAGATCGTTATCGATGTACGGAAAACATGAATGGTTAAATACGAAAATCTTAAAATACAGCGAACGAAGTGATTTTGACGTTAGTTTGATTTTAACAAATTCGGCAAAAATTTAAATCTCCTGAAAATAGCATACACTGTAAAATTTGGAGTCACCCACTTTTAACAAATTACAGTAAAACCCAGTTACAACGCGCTCTAACGCGGATTCGGATATAACGCGGGTATAGTCGTACCCCCAAGCACATTAGAACCCACTGAAACTTCGCCTCATTTTACCGCGGTAGAGCCAATAATGCTGGTGTCACACTACCCCCCGTTGTCTGCGTTATAACGGGAATTTACTGTATAACGTGTGCAGACGCGTTTTACGTCATTTTTAATTTTACGTTTAAATTAACAGAAATAAAATTAAGTCAGCGAAAATTCTCGATTCTACTGATTTAAAATAAATTTCAATATTATTGAAAGTTTAACGTCTAGGTAGTGAAATTACTCACATTCTTACAGTTAAAATCAACTGAAATATATCTTAACGGCAATAAAATATAGTATAATTTTTTTTCCGCAATACAAGGTAAAAAAATTTTACGATATCTAAACAAGTACAAATTTGTAAAATTTGTAATGCATTGCATTGCATTTTACAAGACGCAATGACACTACAAAATTTGAGCAAGCTAAACATTATACAAGCACTGAAATAAGCTTATCGCAACCGCACATTTTAAGTTCCACACGCAAAAATTTAGTCCCAAGAATTAAAATCAGAACCGTTGCATATTGCAAACAAATTATAATTAATGAAACGTTGTGATTAAGTATCATGAAATGTGACTAAAGTAAGTTGGTACACAACTTGTTACAATCCAACATACTGTAAATTTATCACTACACAACACTAACCTTTACTATCAGCGTTACGTGACGTCGAAAAATTTCACGTCACGTACCGTAATAACGAGTTCCCAATTTCAATAAAAATCAACATGTTGCTGTAAATCTCTCAATATGGATTTTTATTAGTGGAGATATTTTCACATTGAACAAAACCAAATTTCATTATCCAAAATTTACACATTTTTGTAGTAAATTCACTTACTTTCACAAAAATAACACCCCCAACGTTCGAAACGAAGTGCTGAAAAAGCGTACAATAATATATGCGGACTAATAGAACAACCTTAAAAAAATCACACAAATTTGTTCTGATGGTTGGTTAACATTACAGACTTTTTAAGTTTATAAATTACAGCGAACATAAATCTTAAACCCAAAAACATGACAATTAACGACAATATTGCATCAAAAGTTTAAATATGTAAATCAAATCTACAAATTGATTTCAGTTTGACTGTAGTAATAATTATTACGATTCCTTACCCAGACTCGTCAGTAATGAATTCCAGTGAGGAATATAAAAAAAATTTATATCTTGTTCAACCACAGGAAAATCACACGACAATTCCAACTAATTTGAAAACAAAACATGAAATGTAGAATTCTTGCAAACAGAATTGCTAGTTTTCTGTTAATACGGTATAAATTCTCAATTATAATTCTACGTTAAAATAGTACAAAATGTACCCTACACATTATAATATTTATATTGAGAATGGAAAAGTATTTAATATTAAATGTTAACACAAATAACGAACTAATATTTACATCTCGTAATGTAAAATCCAACAAGCATTCCACAGCTCGCAACTTGTAAATAGAAGTCCACCAATAAATAACCCGTAACGTGCGACACCTTTGGCGTGTCAACAAGCACACCGCCATTATGGATTCCGTGGTAATCGAATGCTGAGTTGCATCAGCCGTGTTTTAATAAAGATCGTAGCGCGAAGACTCGAATAGCGCGTAAGCACTGCACGTGCTGCTGTTCTAAATATCTTGAAACTCTGGATATCTCAGTTCTTAAGTTCAGCTCCAATTGTTCCGTGCTCTCGCCACTGACAGTGAATAAACTACACGGACTCCCCTACGTTCATCTTTTTAACTTCGCCTTTCGCTAATTTTCTTCGGTCTCATAATCGCCTCTTGCCCGAGTCCAGAACCTTTTATTTTCACTAACGTGCTGACGCAACACACGAGGTCGCACGTTACAAACTCAAAAAATACGACTTGCATTGAAAAAATATTGCTTTACATTTTCTGTTATTAATAACGAATTGTATTCATTATTTGATTATAAAAAATCAATTTTGTAATCAATGGTGCAACAATCTGTGAATTATTAATAGTTAGGTATATGCTTTTCTACCTGTATAAATATAGGTCCACCCCATTATTTGGTGAAATGAACAATATGATGCATCCCAGCCAAAAATTATGTACATAACAATGTCAATTACATTAGAAAAGAATGTTCTACGCAAAAAAATGGCACGTTTTCCAATAGAAATAAAAAAACAACACAAAAATTAACTTTTGAGGTGTTGCATAAATATAGGTCCAGTGCACAAAATCATCCAAAACTACTCAATTATGAAGACTGGAATGCCCACTGGGTGGCAGAACAATCAAATACAAATCAGTTTGCAATAAAAAAAATAATGGCGGCCAGTTTAAACTGTTAGTGCACCAAAACAACAATGCGACGTGGCGAGCCCTTAACTGACGTAGAACAAGGCCAGATAAAGGTTTTGAAGGAGGAAGGCCTTTCAAATAGGCAAATTGCAATTCGATTAAAACGATCTCACAACGTTATTAACCATTACATTCAAAGGGGAGCAGATTACTGTACCAAACATTCAAAAGGACGCCCGTGCAAATTGACGCCCAGACAAAAAAAGGCAGTTGTTAAAGAAGTAAACTCCACGTCAATCTCTTTAGGGCAAATGGCTAAACGTCCTGACATACCAGTGTCAAAATCCACTTTATCCAGGGCTGTAAAAAATTGTGGCTTTCTTCAATACAAGAAGAGAAAATCAACTCCAGCTCTGAAGAAATGTCACAAAGAGAAAAGGCTACAATGGGCGAAGTATATGATGACTTGGAAGGAACAATGGCGAAAAGTAGTCTGGAGTGACGAAAATAAGTTCAACTTAGGCGGCCCTGATGATTGGCAATTCTACTGGCATGATCTGCAGCGTGAAGAGCAAATCTACTCCAAACGTCAGCAAAGAGGTGGCTCCGTGATGATATGGGGTGCGTTTGGGTGAAGTGGCAAATCAAATCTAGCATTCTTTAAAGGACGAATGAATGCCGTGGCCTACCAGGATTTGCTGGAGGAACATCTTTTACCATTTGGTGAGGAACTTGGTGGCACGTTTTGGATGTTCTAGCAGGACAATGCTCCTATCAACGTTTGAGTGGTTTTTGGACAATGGGGTTCAGGTCATGGGTAGGCCCCCCTATAGTCCTGATTTAAACCCTATTGAGAATCTTTGGGGAATGCTGGCAAGGAAGGTGTATGAAGGTGGTAAACAATACACATCTGTGGACGAGTTGAAGGCTACAATTGCTGCCAAGTGGGCAGAAATCGAGACAACAACATTGCAGCACCTTGCCAACACAATGCCGAACAGGGTTTATGACGTCATCCTGCACTTTTAACCAAATACATAGTAACAGTTCCCCCAGTAAAACCCGTTTTTATATCACTTTATAAACCATTCAATTTAACTTTCAATATTTAACATGTTAGAATAATAATATTTGTAGGTTTGGCTAACGTAACTATTACTGTACGATTCCTTACTCATCCTCCATAATAAATTCAAATTTCTTTGAAAGGAACAAAAGAAATTTTTAATTTCTTGTTCAACCACAGAAAAAACTCATGACTGAACATTTCTAGATTTCAATTACAAACGTAATTCGAAACCAAAGTAGAATTCTAGAAAACAGAATTGCATGAAAAAGAAAGCCTTCGTAGCAGATTACAATTTTAAATTATAATCCTGCGCTAAAATAGTACCAATGTACACTACACATTTTAATATTTACATTGAGCACAAGTGTATTTAATATTAAATGTTACCATTTAATGAACAGACGTTTACATCTCGTGGTGCAAAATCCAACAACCATTCCACAACTCGTAATTTGTAAATAAAATTCCACCAGTAAATAACTTAATAAATTCGATTTATTTTGAAAAAAATTTACTATTACGAAGTACGGTATATTTTTTGTTAACAGTAACGAATTATATTCATAATTTGATTACACAAAATCAATTTTGTAATCAATTAAGCACAAAATTTACGATTTTTTATACAAGTTTTACTAGCACGAATTTCTAAGTACAGAAAAATTGTTTCTAAACTTGGACAAAAAGGATCTGCAGAGTAACAAATACCACAGTTCAACTTCTCTGCTAAAGCAAACACAAATTTCAGTGAATTAATTATGCTCTTTTATAATCCCCAACTATAACAATCAAGACACGACTCGTGGTTTTAATTATTCAGCAAGACTACCAGAACCAAATTTTATAGGCGTGGTGAGGGGAATTTTAAATTAAAACAACTTATTTCATTAATTAATGAAAATTTTACATACAATTTGCACATAAAAATTCTGTACCTACAAACAATGTAAATATTTTTTTAAAATTTACAATATCAATTATCAGAATTTCAACACTCTAATCAAGTCATCAGGCCAAGGTAAAACTAAACTAGATTGAGTTTAAATTTTCAGTGTAGTTTACAACGTACATCCAGTTTAGAACAAAAATCAACATTGTAAGTAAAACTTACAACTACGGTATAATTTTTGTCAGTACAGCAGTGAAAATATTTTGTAACCAAACCACACAAAATAATTTACAAACTTCTACCTCTTCATAATTTACGCATCAAACACACTCATAGTATAATTTTCAAACTGCATTAATCCAATCCAAGGGCCTTAAAATAAAATTACAGCCAGCTGCAATAAATAAATTCAAACGTAACTTTTCACATTTCACATTTTTGATACCAATCCCAGCATTCAGGGAATAAAATCTTTCCAAAATCGAAAATTTCACCGCATAATTTTTTCTGGCAGTTTCTAAGAACAAGGTTCAATATATTAAAACAAACTTGTCAATTTTAAAACCAATCCCGAAATCCGTCAACTTGTACTCTCTTACAAAATTGCCGACGTCTTAATGGATGGTAAAAATTGACAAAAAAATTAAATTACAAATTTGTAATAATTGTCCATAAAATCCACAATTTTTAAGCCAAAATTCAACAGTAACATCAACAAATTTTCGTTAAATTCAACGCAAAAGTAATAAAACTTACAAAATGGCAAACTATACTTTTGGTATATTAACGTGGTCATTTGATTTACAGAAAATTTTTATGTTAAATAAGAAATATTTCATTTCTGACATCCTCTCACGAACGGTTACGGAAAATATCTCCTTATGCAGAAACACTCAATGTGCTCGAAGTCAGTCACCATAAGGGCAATTCCGATGACGTCACTTACCAGCAAGAATCTAAAATTTGTAACGCAATATTCAAATCTTACAACATGACGAGTTTAACTTTCGTTTTGTGGATTTACTCACTAAAAAAAAATTAGCTCGTGATTTCAGAAAAATTACCATGACTAGCTTTCTAGTGAAAAATAAATTATATCTCGAAGACACAATGTAATGAGTTTATTTAGAATATGAAACGGATATTATTATAATTTAACATTAAACGCGGAATTATACACCGTAGTCAGCAAATAAAAATGACTATAATCAACAAAATTTCGACAGTAACATCGACAAACTTCCGTACGTCAGCATGGAAACTTAATTTAACGAAACTTTTTATTTTTCATGTTGCCGTTTTCACTAATGAATCTAACAAAATTGTAAAATTTGTGTAAAAAAATTCAGAACAGGAAATGTGAGATGTGGTATTAGTTTACACTTACAAAATGAGTTCACAATTTGATTACAGTTTGAAAACAAATCTTGTAAATTGTAGTTTTCTAGTACTATACAAAATTGCCAACATCTTAAAATTTACCAGTACAGACAATAATTCTCGAATAAAAATACAAATTATGTGTACAGTATTTATTAATAAACATTTATTATTTATATTGTTAATAGAAATGAACATTTATCATATTCCAACATTTAATGTTCATTTCTATTCACTATTAACAATTGTTTACTTTAATAAAAAAAGTGTTTAAAGGTTAATGATCAAACAAATGACGAACCTACTGCAACCTATTAAAAATTTAGGGTAGAAATTGCCAGGGTTTAAATAACATATCTAACATCCAAAATCACAGTTTTGTTGACTTCGTGTCAAAATTAGTGACAAAAAAGTTATAAATTTTAATACTACTGCTCCGAAGTCCTAAAATTATTACAAAACCATATTAAGACCAAAATTGAGAAATTAAATTTCAGTTTGTTGTGGATTAGTATCTACGTGTGAAAATATTGTGAAAACATATAAATACAATTTTAAACGACTTTAAGATTAAAACGATCTACTTTATAAATTTACGTAACATGCAACAAAAGTTTTCTTACAAATTCAAATTTGAAAAAAGTTCTAACGCTGTCATAAAATTACCATTTTCCCAAAATTGCTTAACATCATTTTCAAAGTATCGCGGACCTAAGAATTCGGATATAGTTTCAATAATATTCGTTTTACGGTCGAACTTTTTCAAATCAATTTGTAAGAACGTCAAAATTACATAGTTACCGCAGAAACCAATTACAGTATTTTTTAAATTACAATTTTATAATTTTGTGTTAAATTTGTAATATATCTTTACATGTATTTAAAAATTGTTCAACTTTATTCACCAGGAATGGTGTAATGAATTTGTAACAACAGAAAACGTTTAGTCACTTACTTTAAAAAATGGCCAAAAATATGGTAATTAAAATTAAAAATTTCACGATGCAAGGCTATCACAGAGTTTATAATGGCATTCCACTTTACAACAAAAATGAACAGCGTGAGTAAAAACTTACGTCGTTAATTTTTACTTAGTGAAAATATTTTGCAATCAAATCCGCAAAAAGTAATTTACTAACTTCTAAATCTTCATAATCTAAACATCAATTTTACAACTTTCAACAAACTATTTCGAGAATGTATAATATTCAACATAATTATTCAAGAATTTTAAAACATTCAACAAAATGTTTAAGGAATTTTTGCGAATTTTGTTGTAAACAGTTTTGCAAAGTTTCTAACGAGTAATACGAGAAATCAGAACGGTTAAGGGAAATTAATAATGTCTTCACATTATCACAAGACAATTATTTTAAATATTTACGGTACATAAATTTTTCTTTTTCAACACGCACTCCAATTTTTCAACAAAAATCACTAACACATAAAATGCACATGTGCAAGTTATATATGAAAATTTACCTCACTAGTTATACAAAATATATTCTTGAACCTGATTTTAAAACTAGTTTTGAAAAATGTAAAAAATTTACAACGTTCTAATCAAGTTTCAGACCTCGTGCAGATTAAACTAGGCCTAAAACACCCGTAAGCTTGGACGTCGCTTAAAAATATTTCCCATTGACTTTAGATATAAATTTTTCGCGAACGATTAGCAAAATTTTACTTAGAATCCAAGTTCATTCACAGTTTGCACCCTCAACTGTATATTTTGTATGGAAAGTCGATCTCAGTACTGCTCGTCGCGTTCCATTGCTTCATCGCAATCATTGCTCTCGTGACGTCACACCTCGTTCTTCCTCATCGCGAAGCCAGCGACCTCTTTGGGTAAAATCTACAACGTGAAAATCTATTCAAAATTTTTAAAATTTCGGTGGAAAACCGAATTTTCCACCGAAAAAAAAAATTCAAATTTTAATGAATTTTTTTTAACATTTTTAAAAGTTACTCACCAAAAAATATTTAAATTTTAACCAATCGACTTTTAATGTATTAAAATAAACAAAATTCAAAGAATTTACATTTTCAGAACTTTCTAATTTTCAATTTCTAGCACGGATTTTTGGACTTCCGACTATAGAAATACAAATTATACGGTTAAAAAATTTCCAAATCAAATTAAAGCTCTAGCTCCGAGTGTACTCCAGTGTAAAATTCACAGCGTGGAAATCGTGGAAGTTTTAAGATACAGTGTACACAAAGAAAAATGTTTATACCGTACAGCTTTCACTTCCAGTTTACGCCTTAATAAAAAAAAATTTAGTCAAGAACGTCGTTAAATAGATACAGTCAGTCCTCGATATAGTAAGTAGCGTTACAGTAAAATATTCATTAGAGTAAACAATTCTTCTTGAACAAAAATTCCCCCATAGGTTTAACATGGGTATAGTAAACTATTCGTTATAAGCACAATTTCCAGTATTGTAAATGA
>JAQIWS010001703.1:0-10429 GCA_034696085.1 Stigmatogaster subterranea | reverse complement strand
AAAATCAGTAGCAATTAACGTTAGGTGGTTCGAGGTGATGTTTGCAGACGTTAAAAATTTCCAGGCGGAATTATACCCCAGTTGTCTTTACCTCACAATGTAAAGACAACTACGAAAAATTATACCATTGTTCGTGCGTTGTTTTAAAATATTGTCGAATCACAGCATGAAGTAATATTTATTTCACGTTGTAAATCGTTCGAAGTTGTCACTGCAGAACAAATAATTTTTTCGCCCGTTGTTTCGCTTAAAATATTGTGTGTTTGAACATTAATATTTATTGACTTTTCAAACGCGTAGAAGATAAAGTAAACATTTGGTTACAAAAAACTCTTAATGCAATACTGCCGTAGTAATAAAAGACTGTGGTATTGCGATTACACGAATTTAATTTTCTATTCCCTCGCCAGAAATTGGCATAACAAATTTAAAAGTAATAAATTCCAATTTTGACCCTTCATTTAAACACAAAATTGTACTGAATAAATTATAAACGATATTTATCCAAAAAATTAATAGACTAGTATCAACCAAGATAAGGCATCCATTTTCATTTAGTAGGTATAGAGTAGCGATTGTGAGTTGCAATTACAATGTAATTAAGAACTGCATGGTGTTTTTGCAGTAACACCAATTGGCGTGTTGAAAATATTTTAACTCACGTATAGACACTAAAGTAAAAAATATAAAATTTTTGACTTATCCTTCTACAATTCAATTAAAATCTCTTGCAATTCAACCATTGTCTGTCACGGTTTACGTAAGTTATAGTGTACATTACCCCAGCATATAATTTTGCTATTATTGTTATAATAGATACTCCCAACATAATACCCAAAATATTGCCTATGTCACAAAACAGTGACACTGTGCTGTAGTTCTCAATTTCAATTACATGTTCTGCTAAATTACTTAAAGTTGTAAAGGCTATTACTGCCCCAAAATTGGTATCGGCAG
Organism: Stigmatogaster subterranea; assembly: GCA_034696085.1. Taxonomy (NCBI): domain Eukaryota; kingdom Metazoa; phylum Arthropoda; class Chilopoda; order Geophilomorpha; family Himantariidae; genus Stigmatogaster; species Stigmatogaster subterranea. Next base: position 9,472 of record JAQIWS010001703.1, on the reverse strand, counting down.
TTGCTGTGAAAGACTCTAAAGTTACGGGGCTTTCGGTGCATGGACGAACACAGTTACATTCTGTACTGACAATTGATTTCGTAATAATTGCCAAATACTGATTAAGAGTTTTTTTAGCTGTTACCGAAGAATTGCACTGAGTAAAATTTACTTCACTCGGAAAGTGTGGTAACCTAAAAGTAATAACAATTATTCTCAAGACCCGCACGACAATTTTTAAAAATTGAATAGCAACCTGCAAACGACAGTTTTCGTCAGTAACTCATACACGCATTCTTCCTTGCATGATCTAAACTCTTCTCTACTGACGCATGGACGAACATTGTTGTTCAGTCGGCGTATCTAAAGAATAATTTTACAGTAATATTTAACACAGCAAATATGCTATGCTATCGTTACTGTTTTAGATTGATAATTAAAGCCTGCAGCAGTCCCAGACCACAAGTCTAATTCGGACAGTATGTTTACTGTGTTGGAACCAGCATCATCATAAAAGATCTGAAGTAGTTTAATGTTAGAATATACCGTATGATATACTTGTACTTATAAGTAAAAACATAAATCGTACTCACTCTAACTAGGCTTTCTCCACAGTCAATTCGTTTTAAGTTCATTACGAAAGCAACGTATAATGTGTACATTCCAAAATATGGCACTGACTCTAATAATTGAACGAAATTCTATTGAAATTGCAGTTCTGAAAAAGAAATAAAAAGAACAATGCGGTGCAATATTTTCGTACCAAATAACAAATGCCAGCAATCTCCTAAATGCGTCTTGATCACAGACCGGTTGTGTTTCATTCTGTCGAAGCCATGTTGATGCTGAAAAATAATGTCGCAAAAAAAGAATAAAAAAATTACTGTTTATGCTAACAATTAAAGCTACTAACCGCTAGACGTGCAGAGCTTCTATCATGAATAGCCACCAGTGATCCTGCCCACAGATCATCAAGAGAACTCATTATCCCTACTAAATCGAAAAACTCAACATCGCACACATTCACTGAGTGACGCTTAGCATATTTGGTTTTTAAAAACAATATTCGTGGACTGAGTCCGCATATTGTTATAGATGGATAATGTATATTAGTTAATTCCTTAACTTCCACAATAAATTGAACTGGGTAAGTGAAATAATAGACTACCCTCGACTGCAGGACAAACAGAGCCATTAATGCGCAAGCAGTTGGAATTACTCGCTGCAATAATTTCATCGTTTTGGGTGTTTTCGTATTGGCCTGAGTAATTTTTTTTCGCTCGTAGTACAATTTACACGTGCGAAGAAGCTCACTTGGAGCATTTTCATCCGCCATGTTATTTTCTGTAATATTCTTTTTTAGTTTGAGTGAAAGATTACGGAACAGGCCCAGAATTGAAAGAATGGACAACCCTAAAAATAATCCTAAACTGCCACCAATATCGGTGAACAAATTTACTGCATCATACACCAGAAATTCGGTAAAAATTGTCGTCGTTGGATCAATAATGGACGACAATGTTAATTTTGTATCATCGGCAGAAGTAACATACACCACCAAATTAAAACGTCTTTGGTTACATGCTCGTGTGCAGTTGCAAATCGAACTTAAAAGTCGAGGTCTTGCGAGTATCTTCAATGTTTCCTCATAACTGTCTACAGCAGATGACGGAGTATTACATTTGGGTAGCTTTATGTGTCGATTGTGAAATGGTAACCTACACGGAAATCGTTACGACAATTTCAAACTCGTTGAATTACAGCTTAGAGTAAAAACTAAAATTGTACGAACTTGCACTGAACATTTTCATTAATTTGTCTTGCGATACATTTTTCGGAACATTTTGTAAATTCTCTGGGCTTTACGCAATTAAGTTCTGCGCGGTTTTCAAAATTAAACTGCAAAAGATGTGTATATTGTAGCGTGATTGTAGTGGGCGAAAATAGTGCTGGAAATTTATAACATCACTTACAAATCTCACGTTCATTGTAAACTGGAATTCGTAACCAGTAATTAGTGGCATAACATATTTGTAATCAATATCGTCTCGCACAACTAACTAAAGTAGATTACCGTATTCATTAATAAAATAGTCAAATATTATTCACCGATTCGTGAACTTATATAATTTTTACCACGACCACGGTAAAACCGCAAAAATTTCCTCTTGAAACGCTTGATGTAAATAGGGTCGTTAACATTTTACCAGTTGCCCAACGAGCTTTATTGAAAGATATTAAATATTAAATATTGCCCTAAAGTGTTAAACTCTTGTAACAGAATTATAATAGCTGGGATTCACTAAAAATCGAATCAATAGGGATTGGGCAGCAATGATTTTGCGCACTTCTTGCCAACCGACAATTAATCCCAATAGCAACTTCGCGATATTCAATTTCGGTAACGTTTTAGCAAGGATTGAATACGGACTTTCCTACTCTCACTTAATCGACTTAGCTGACTAAATGCCGTGAATTTGAGCCGTATATGATATATAATTCTGTATTTAGTTACGTACGGTATTACTGTACTGTAGGTGCAGTACCTGATTGCACTGTTGTACAAACTCCAAACGTTGAATTTTCCTTTTTCTTCAAACTTTTATTTTCGTTCAACACAGTATTTGAATTTCTAGCTGCAATCTGTAAATAATAGTTAATGACCCGTTTAAAATATTGTCATAATTATCACTTATCTTATTTTCAAGTTTTAATTACATTCATGTTAGAAAATAATGGCTCAATGTTAATCGAACTGTTATCGAACTGCCATATCTTGTCAAATTCGATATTTTCCATACTTAATAATCGTCGAATTGGCAAGGCACAGTCGAGCGGACCTGTGATGCCTTTCAACTTTTGCAAATTATAACTATTTTCTGCGTTACACAATTTTACGACAGGCATTTTTAAACTACTCAAAGTTTCAACTTTTACGTCGACGGCTACAGGGTGCGATAAGTAATATTCCACCCGATCATTAATCTGGTACATGTTGATGAAAAAACAGCACGTGATTACAATGCACCACATAAACTTCACAGGCAACGGTGAAGATTTCGAGGGAAAAAAACGGTTGTAATCTTTAACACTGTAGTCAAACATTCGAAGTGAGTGAAATTCATCTCGAATTGCAGATCTAATGTGCTTTAAGAGTTGCGGAGTAGAATCGGGATTATGACAAGTAACAGCCTCTGGCCGATGCATTTTGTAAAATTTCATAACAATGTTCTTGTGCCACTGTAATAGTACAAAATTGTGTTACTGTAGAATTAACCGTCACGTTGTTTGTTAGAAGTATTTCATAATGCCAACCAATTTGGCATTAAAGACTACTATTCATCTGCAATTGGATCACTGAAAAATTTACTTTGAAATCGGTTGCTTAGCAATACTTGAAATCTTACAGTAGATCGATTTCTCGGTGTGTTGCTTCAATTGCTCGCTGTTCTGTGCTAGGAAATCTGTTACCATAATTAGAAGTATTAGTTACTCTTACCAGTCAAATATTTACTTGGAGAACTTTATTAGTGTAGTGTAAAAATTATAAGTTACTAAGCAAACCGTTTGTGTTAATTACTCAAGATATTAATTAGTATTTCACAACGAGGCAATACTTACAGTAGAATGAAATCTGTTGAAGTCGGTGAGCAAGTGAATTTAATAACAAATTTACCAGCGCTTTGGGATATCACTAATTCTGATATCGTTAAGGCTTTCGTTCAAATTGTGTAGAGAAGTAGAAAGTAGAATCCACTATTCTGTTAAAACGTTTACCACTGGTTGTCAACGAGCTTTCCACTGTAGATGGTGTTCATATTCACCGCTGCCCTGTAAGGTATTTGTTAGTGTCAAGACAATATTATTAATGCTTGTGTTATTTCCGAATTAATTTCTTAAGTCTGTTTTTAAAATATGAACATTGTTAACGGAAGTTCACCGCGCTACTGATTTTACAATTTATCAAACTACTAAAATAATAGAGAAGAGTCAAGAAAGACGTTCGAAATTAAACGTTGACGTTGAAGTGTATAAACTAAACCGTTTAGCAAATTTGACAAAAATCTTACTTCTGCTTATTCCCGGTATTTCCGTTGCACCTGAGTGCAAGCATCGAGCAATGAACCTACATATTTTTATCTTCAAAACACATACACTGTAGACCCGTTACAACGCGGTCTTTGGGGTCCAACATTTTGGTCCGCGTTATAAGTGAGTCCGCATTGTAACGAGTTCCAAAAATTTTCGGTTTCTGGGCCCATTAACTTTTTTACAGTGCTGGACTCAAAATAAAATACGCGCTATGTGGCTTAGCTTTACTAACAGATGAACTGAACAATAAATTGCATAGATGTCTGGAAAAAATGCACAAATGCGTGCACAAATGTTTGCAGTAGAGCACAAATGCCCCCACAAATGCTCAGAAACACAAGTGTGCACATGTGAGCACAACAGACGTGAAATTGCACATGCTTGCTACAACGATTTTTCGAGTCTACCCGTGATTAGAAATATAGTGAAACAAAATCGGGAGCCAAGGCCTGACCGCATTATAAGCGATCCCGCCTAGTAACGGGTCGCGTTGTAACGGGTCTACAGTGTAATTAATCTGATAATTAATCTTGAGTTGTAATAAATTAATCTTAATAATTAATTAAATAAATGTTATTAGATAAATCCGAGATTAGATATTAAATAATATATAAACAAATCAAATGAGTGTTGACTTGTGTGAAAACACAAGTCCGCAGAAAATGATTAATTATTATCCAAAGGATAATTCGTAGATAATATTCACTAAGTAATAATTCTCAATGGTTGTAATAAATTCAACACGTAAATTTAATAAATAATCTGTTGATAATTAAATATTCAACCGGTATATCAATTATTGTTAAATATAAACGACGAAGTCCGGGATAAATAATAATTAAGTATTTCCAGTTAAACTGGCAAACGAAGATTTAGTTAAATAAATATTATTACTAAATAAATATTGAATAATATTGTTGGTATGGAAAATTACTGTAGAAGGTGGAAAGTTACCAAAAGTAACCACACCCAAAGGTGAGTCAGGGTTAAGCGGATTATCGCTAATCCCTAACCAGGAAACGATGAATCAACTTGAGCAAAAGTCAAGTTGATCTAATTAAATATTCATAAACATTAAAGTATGAAAAATAAGCTTTCTCTACACGAGAAAAGCACAAAATATTACCTAATTAGATATTCAAAAGTGAAAATAGGTGTTCTTCAATTTGAACACTCAAAATTTGTCGTACGCGTTTTCTACCAGACTTCCGTAGAAACGCGGCAAATTCCAATTACAAAAATAAACAAATAATCTCAGATCAATTTTATCGTTGAATTAATCGCAATTTCAAATAAAGAAAATACTTTTAGATATTTCCTTGAGAAAGAAATATCTGAAGGATAAATTTAAAGAGAATAGGAAAGATTAAGAATTTTAATCCTAGAAAAATCTTTTACTTCTGGTTCGAAAGGAACCAAGCTAAACTAGAATTTATAGTAGAAATTTAGAAAGAATAAAGCAAGAAAATAGACTTTCTCACTTAAAAAGAAACACTGGTTACTCACACGTTATGCCGACGACTGAGACAGTTTGAAACAAACTGGCATTCAAGTTGCACTAAGCGAAGTTTCAACTCGAGAAAACGTCTTTGTCGTGAAGTCCTGTTGATTATCCCGATGGATAATTGTTAGTCTCCCGTCCTCTGTAGCACAACTGGGTGGATTGAAGTAGAATCCACGTTCCAAATCTCGAAGAATATGCAGATTTGGAGAAAATGTAGCACGGAGAAGCGTTACTAATTGGAGGCGTAGTTCAGAATTGGTCTGAACGACGCATGGAGTCTCACAATAAATTTCCTTTATAGTAGAATTTATATTTGTTTACTAGGTTAATTTTGATGAAGACTGTCTGAAAATGAGCTCTGCAGGTGGTTAAATACCTGCAGTGGATTATCCCACTTTGAACTCATAGGTGTTAATCAATCACGCCATCTATCGGTGATTTTATAATCCGATTAATAAATGATGACGTATTAATGACGTAATGTTGAAAATTCGTCTGCTAAGCTTGATTTAGCGTTTAGGGATGAAAGTCCACCGTTACAACCTCAAAACTTTGTTGATTTTATTACGCGTTGAAGTTTGTCGTGGACGACGACGTGGATTATAAATACATACTGCCAATTATGACCGGGTATGAATATCTATTCACATGGGACGTGAAATCTGTAAGCAGTGTTGCATTCTTCTCGCATTAATTTACTCGTGAATGACACGAAAGTCTTTTACAGTTTAATTTTGAGAGCCGCGCAAGAAAGTACTGTGTAGACGCCACAGAATTTGCGCTGTGTTCGAAAAATTGCATCGCAAGACAAATTAAAGAAAATGCTCACTGCAAGTTCGTATTGCTGATTTTATAAATATTTAGTCAGTTGTGGCAAATATATTTCAGAGCAATGTCATTCATACAGGCTCCCATCTCATGCTCCAAACATAAGACTACCAATCTGCAATACCTCAACTTCTGCCGCAAAAAGCTACAGGGAAACGTTTTTAATATTTTTAAGGCCATAACTTTTAACTCCGGTCTGTAACTGCACTCGAGCATGCAATCAGCGAAGTCTGAATGTGTGGGTGTATGTCATTCCTGCCGACGTCAATAAGATTATATTTGTTAACAAAGTTCATCATCGTCTATTTATACTGAATTTCTAGCTTACAGTGCAATAAGCTTGTTCACGGATATTGGAGGAAGCCTAGGCTTATTTTTGGGTTTCTCCATTCTGTCTATTCTGAACCAATTGCATTGTCTATCAATTTCTATCAAAAAATTTATCTCGGAAAGTATTAATGAGAAGAAAGATACCTCACGTGTGGTAACTCGCGTGTGTAAATTTTATTGCAAACGACAAAAAGCAATTCTTCAGACTGAAAAAGAAGTAAATTTAAGGATCAAGATATTTCAACGGTTTATTCTAATAGCTTGTTCGTCAATAACTCTGCTTTGCTTGTATAGCAGGATGACATATTATTTTACTTATCCTGTACAACTTATTATAGAAGTTGAAGAATTAAATGAAATACGTTATCCACCTTTGACAGTTTGTGGAGTAAGTCCACTCATAGCGTTTCTGAAAGCAAAATTTGCAAACAGGCACAAAACAAATAAATGTGACGTCAACATGTTGGATTTAATGGAAGATGGATACTCATTAAAATATTTATGGGCAAAATCACTTTTGGATACTTCCAATGATCTATTGTCAAGACTTGCGGTACGCAATTGAATTTACCAGCCTAAATTGCAATGATTAGTCGTATTGTTTCTATATTAGAGCCAGTACGGCATTGAATTAATGAAGGCAAATCAGTCTGTAATCAAGACGCATTTAGGAGACTGTCAACATTTTATATTCAGTAAGATAAAATTTAAATTGCAAATAATTATTATTTTTTTTTGTAGTTTTAACGTGATTCTAATCAATCGTTAGCACAAACTCCGTATTACGGAATCTATACAATATTCTTGATTGCAAGCGTGACCTTTATCTCAAGTAACTGCAAAGACAAGCTGGCAGTTCAAGTGAGTATCGTCATCAATACATAAATTTCAGATGCCCAAGTAAATGCCTATACGCGCGCTGTAATGGTTATTAATTCACACCCAAAATACTGTAGATCTTTTTTAATGACGCCGATTCCAGTACAATAAATATCTTCACTGAATTCGACATTTGGGCAGGAACTATTGGACTGGTTATTTACCGGCCAAGAACCGTAACACTAACGTTGGCTCATTTCAATATGCCTTACTGGGTTAAATAATTATTTTGTAGATAAAACGTCTCAACACCAAACTTCATTCGTGCGTCTACAACAAAGATTTCATGAAATGTAAAGAAACTTGTCTACAGAAGTTACTCCAGAAGACTGTTAACTGCAGGTTATTTTTAGTCAGATATCAATTAAATATTAAAGACGTCGAAGCAATTATTTTTATGTCTAGCGTACCACATTTTTCAAGCGAAATAAATTTTCCTCATTGCAATACGTCTTCAATGGCTAAGCAAACGCTTAATCAATACGTAGTGCTTACCATGATGGCAACCACCAGTACAATATGTAATTGTATTCGACCATGCAACGAGAATCTCGGAATTTTAGAATATTTTACCACGACTGGTGAGATTAACATTGGGACAGCGGTAGCTTTTTCAATGTTCAGTAATTTGGCAGAACATGTAATCGAAAGAGAGGGGTACACTATGGTATCACTGTTTTGTGACATTGGCAATATTTTTTGTATCATGTTGGGAATGTCTATTGTAACAATGTTTCTTAAGTTTCGTAACGGCATAATGTACGTTATTAAAATGCTACAAAATAATGTATAATATTGCTACTAGGACAAATTTTACTTGAATTGCATTATTTATGTCAAAATTTTTAATTGTTCCACGAACGAATATAAACGAGCAAAGTTACAAGATCTCATAAGAGATAACAAACCTTTATTGTATTAATGTTTGCAGTATAGTGAGCAGTTACACACACAGTGTTTATAAATTTATTTCACTTATCGTTTCACGCAAATGTTAATGTTCTGCAAGAACAAACAACCTTGGTAATCGAGGATTCAGTATTTATTTTCGTCTAACGTTTCGCTCAGTATCAAATAGTTATCGATACTTCTTAAATATTATTGATTACAAGATAATTCAGTGAATTATTGAACAGCAAACCCTGGTGGCAAATTAGTCAAACCTATTTCGCCGTCATTAATGTATTAACAACACTCTTGCAATTCTAATAAATATTACCAATCACTGCAGTTTAATATTTCTTGGCAAATAATGTACATCACACTGGTAACTAATTCTACGGAATGATAACTAAAAATATAGTTAAAATTCACCAAACTTGGAAAAAAACTTAATAATCTTTAGACCTGAATAAACTTGTAGATAAATATACTGATTAATGTACTGCTACTGCTGACTGCAAGTACTGTAGTTTTCAGGTAGTTTTATGATAATAGTTTTCAGGTAGTTTTATGATAATAGTTTTCAGGTATTGTACTACCATGCTAAGATAACGAAAATAGCAATGTATTCGATCACCAATTGTCAAACTACTATTACCAAAGATGAAGACATCGTTCCACAGGTTATCACATGATGTAAAATTAAATTAATTTATAACTGTTACTTTTATAATTAGGTAGAAGATTGTTTCCCAAAAAATTGCAATTGCGGTCAACACAAATTTTTACAATTATAGAGCGCACAAAAAAAATTGTTATGAAATTTTATAAAATGCATCGGCCAGAAGCTGGTACTCGTCATAATCCCGATTCTAGTCCGCAACTCTTAAAGCACTTCAGATCTGTTTGCAACGTTTGTATATTACATTGCAATATTTATATATTGAATGGTGTGACGAGCGGAATAATTTACCTCCA
>JAQIWS010001702.1:0-10429 GCA_034696085.1 Stigmatogaster subterranea | reverse complement strand
ATTTACAGTAGGGATGTTTGTTGGCAGAAAGGGTGTACCGCACCAAATAATTGTACAACTTTTACCATCTTCATTTATATTACTTGCTGCAATTCTATTCAACGAGCTATTGCACAATCGCGACACAGTTATGTAAATAAACAATTCTGAGAAACGTTTTATTATCGGGATCCCAGCATCTAAATCAAATTTATAAGAAAATGCTGCTTGACGAAGTGTTTTACTTTACCTAATTGGTCACTGACAAGCAGGACTTTTTTTCCAGTTTTTCGCTAAGCTAATTTGAGGTAATATCTCCGTTAGCTGATTTATAAGACTGCCGGTTACTTTAAGAAAAATTACAAGAATCTGTTGACAGAAGTAAGTGATAGAACATGGTTGTACCTGCGTGCACAAAGATTGAATCGTATATATCAGTGAAAATAAAAATTGATATAACAGACACCGCTACGTTGGAGAGATTTCTCATGATGTAGCTTGCTTGAGCGGGATTTTGCTTGGGACGAAAAATATTTATCACCGATTTTCATGACTACGTAATGCACAGAATGTTGTGATCAGGACGCACACGTTCATTGATTTGATAAATTATAAGTGAGTGGGTGTTGTTCAGTGATATTTTTTACTGCGCCGTAAATTTTCCTTTATGGATCTAAAGTTCTTAATTATCCATTTACCACTTTCTGTCATTATTAATTAATGAACCGGAAACGCAGACTGATTGATTTAATAAATTATGGAGGAATTGGGTTGTAATACTAATTTTTTACACGCACGACATTTTCCTGTATGGAGCGAAATTTACTAACCGTAATTGCTTTTTACAAAGCGTGATGTACAAGTACTGCAGATCAATGGATGTAGAAATTTATTACAATTTACTAGCTTCACAAAGGCATATTTTTAACAGTATAAGCAGGTCACGAGTAAATGTATAAAATTACGAAACAAAATTATTATAGTATAACGGTATTTATCGTTTCAACCGGCGCATTTAAAAGTCCATCTATACCTATACAGTCAGTCCTCGTTAGAGTAAACTTTTTGGTACCTGGTACTTTTCTATACTATAACGAGGAATTTTACTAAATCGTTTATAGTAAAGATATTTACTGTAACATACAATAAGGGGTTTCAAAAATGGGGCGATTTCCTGATTGTATGATTTTGTTCAAAATCAGAATCGTCCTATTTTTGAGTCCCCAGCACATCCTGCTTGGATTGTGGTGCAGCTCGCTTTGATTGCGAGGCTGGGATTGGTTGGACATGCACAATCGTTGGCCACAATCGTCAAAAACGTGGTTTGAGACGATTATCTGATTGTAGATAATCGCCACAACGATTGTTCACCTGAGTGGTCAAAATAGGTCACGTGACAATCGGGTCAAAATCACAATCGCCACAATCACCACAAGCAGACAATCGCCCATTTTTGAAACCCCTTATTGATTGATAGCGACAACCTTACCACCGTATTTATCAAATATACTGTAAATAAACGAAACAAATTGATTGCTTACAAATCCCTGACAAAAATATCATCACAATTCACAATGGGTTAATAATATAATACAAGTATAATTACATCGTTATTTACGAATGCAATTAACCTTACAAAGTTATCTACGTCAAATTCATTTTGCAAGCTTTCAATTTCCAGACAGTAAACTCTCTGCAGTCCATCAAATTTAGAGCGGCAGTTTGAAATTTTGCAATTCAAATAATTCATCAATGACATAAAACTTGTACAACAAGATTTAATTGAATATTGTGCACTAATTTAAAAGTGTTAAATTTTTAAAATTTGTTCTGTCGTGAAAATTTAGCTGTTCAGAACGTTGTAACATCGTGAATGACACGCAAGTCACAAGTCGCACTCGCGAAATTACATAAATTCAAAGTGACAAAATTTCAGAGTTTACACGTTCGTGAAAAAGTAACATTAAACTTTTAACAGCATCGATTATTCAAATGCTTAGAACCCACCAAGATCAATAGACGGAGTAGTCGGTTTCAATTTAAGTATTAGTAATTACAAGAACTCGAAACACATGGAATAGAATTGAAATAGTCGCGTATTACAACCATAATTAATACTCCGTAGTCAATAGTAAATTTAAAGTAATGGTTAAATTTTAATCAGCAAATTTCATTTTCTGTGAGAAAAAAGTTTCTCTCTCAGTTTATGTAATTTATTGCCTATCTTAATCACCGCATAAAACAATACGAAATTGGGGACAATCAAAACGGTAATTTGACAACAAAAGTTAATTATTAATTCATCTCTGATTCAACACATTTCAAAAAGTTTAATTTAAAAAAACCACACAAATTTAAATCACAAATTCAACGTTCACTTTTCTTGCATACCGTCAAATCAAAGTATCAAAACGTCAAGTCACACATATTGCGAACACGGTATTATTTCTATTATTGGATTACAAATTTCTTACTCAGAATTAAATTGCGTTTTAAACATTTTTGCATTAAAAACGTATCTTAAATCTGATTCTGCAAATGCATCGTATTAAAAATCTACGTAAATTGTTAAACTAAAGTTGATCTTCGTCTGGGAACAAACAAGAATTATTTATTATAATTATAACGTAGACAATGAAAACTGTGAAAATTCTACGGGTGCGATTTTTGATGTAAGCCAATTAAGAATAAAGAGCAACGGTTTTATTTGGATTAAGAAAGAGAAAAATTCAAAATCATTCTCTGTTGCTTGTCAGACATATTTAACAAAGTAAAGAATAAGAATTTAACGAAAAACGGGTACGTTTGTGTTGTGTGTGTGTCAACAACGATATCATTCGACAAACGAACTCGTTAAATATTTCAATTATAATTTAACCAGTCCTACAAAGTAGTTCTAGTAAAAGGATTTGGGAAGGCAATTTTCACGGCGGCAACGACTAAATAAATACAAATTCCACTCTAATGCTACCACCATCAACTAGCTAAGTACAGTAGTACATCAAAAAGAAAGGCATAAGAGAGAAGACAATGCAAGAAAGTACTTAGTAAAATTAACTCTTACTACTTTTAAATAACCAATAATAGTGATAAGGGTTAAACCATAATGTCTTCAGAAACAACGTGATTAACACTAGTAAAATACAAATAAGTCGCAGACAATTAGCACGGAGTAAATATTTAACAGCTCAATTGGGTGCACGAAGAGGATTACTGCGATACACGTATATACTTGTTAAGAATAAAAGTAAAATTAATAAGTAATGTATAAACTAAATGTAACCAAAAGAATACTTAAGTATTCAAAATACACACATACACACGCACTATGCCAAACTTTAGCTCAACCAAACGAAATATCAAATAGCTTAAACCTAAACTGCACGCGAGAAAGTTTGGAACATTAATAACTAGGAAGAGGAGAGGGACGAAACTCGTCCGATCTAGCCAGACTACGTGTTTATTAGCTTACGTGCATTGTTTTGTTTCCATAGCAAATATAATTGCGATGTATTATGGACACCTAGTGCAAAAAATTTCTAACTTTTGGAAAACAACTTTCGTGCAGAAATAAAACTTTATCTTAATCTTACAAAATTTAACGTTGTTACGTTTTACGTCACCTTTAACGTGATATTCAATCAAATATTCTCTAACTTTACACGTGAGATATTATAATTACAATTCAATTTCATTTTTACTGCGTAAATTATTTTGGATGAGTGTAAAAATTACACCACCCAAACATCTAAACAAAGATCCACTACTCGTCAGATACTTCGACTTTCGAGGTAAAGCAGAAAATTCTTCATAATTTGCAACAGCAAAAATAACTTATTACAAATATTGAAGAATTTGCATTAACGACATTAATATAAATAAACTAAAATCAGCATCATGCATAATTGCATACGCGTGGAAACGAAAAATGGATACGGATTTACAGGATATTATTACACAGTACAGTACTTGGCCAGTAACACTTATTAAGTACATATTAAATATACACAGTGGCCCCAAAAAATAAGTCCCTCTCATACAATTTTTTTCGGGTTACTAATTATAGGAAACACTGTTAAAAATTGAATCTTGTCACAATTTATAATTGGGAATTATTTAAAATTAATGTGACACAAAATGTGTTAAAATTCTAATTTTTAAGAAATTTTGTGGCAAATTTGTAAAATTAAGGTTTTATCTACTTTTTAAAAAAATCTTCACACATAATCAAAAGAAAAGGTTTACAGCAGAAAATTATCAAATTACAATTCTAAAGTTTGAATATTGGTAGTATAATATTCACTACGGTATCTTAATTCATTTACTAATTTTTCACGTGAAAAACAAAATATAATCAGATTTATTCGAAAAAAATCAAATTACTCATATTCCAAATATCGTGGTAATGGTAATGTGAGCAAGTTTGTTTTCTTCGGTGAAAAAACAAATTAAAACTCAACCAACTCGATAAACGGTGTTAAAAATATTTAATTAGACGTAGTTAATCTTCTAACTTAGTTACAAATTGCCATCAATACGACAAATGATTTTAAACATCATTCATTCAAGATTTTATCATTAAATTACATATTACAACATTCAAATATGGAACCTTGATTTTCTTACGATGTACGCAAATACGTTCGCATTCGCTAATTCGGAGCAAAATTGTCGAAGGAAAAAATCAGCGAGAAAAATCCGAACTCATTCAATTCACGGCTCATTCAATTCACGGTTCACGATCACGCGCGGGGCAACGTGAGATTGCAATACCGCAGCGCTCCACGCGCCGGTAGCGGTAAACTCGGTTGAAATCGTCGCAGTGAAGCCAACACTTTGCTCGACTATCTACTGTTTTCAACCGCGCGAAGGATTTTGGGTTGTGCCAAACGTCACAGATACACGTCGCTAGAGGGCAGTACCGTTTAATGTATACAACCAACGAGCATCAAGCTTATGCAGAAAATAGTTAATTGTACAGCAATTATTTTCCACAAAAATTCGATTTGTGACTGTTGCTTATTTCCAAATTTCCAAATTATTTTGTTTATTCATTTGAGATTTGCGTATTTCATCTCAATTTAAGTTTACAGGTGAAAGGAAACAACGAATACAATTTTATTTACAGTGTAAAACTTACACAATTCAATAATTCCTCTCTTTAACAATAATTTTTTCCAGCGATGAAGAGTACTTGAGTTTAGGGGGGACCACATGAGTACATGACAACGTCACTGAATATATTCTAAAGTTTGGTATATTTCACTAAATAAAGCTACAACGTAACGACACCAAGAATTTGCCAAACAAAATTATGTAACGGTACATTAGAATAACAGTCGTTCTATAGAAAAAACAACATTTCAAAAATAGGTGTGTTATTTATAAAACCACAATGTAGATACAACCGATTAATAGAGTAATGAGGTGTATAACCAAAAATATAAAATATCCCACTAATGTAAAATTCTGTTAAAACAATCTTAAACGTAAATGTTCAGGAACTAGAGTAAACTATTTTACTGACAAGCGTAAACAACACTAACTTATTTTCAGAACAATTTTTTTTCAACCAAATTAATCGCATTGTGAATTATTACTGGTTGATATTAACCCATTATTTTCGATGTATCGAAATGAATTGGCGAAAATGGTGGGTTAAATTTGTTGCAAGTACGACAATATCAATATAATCACAAGGTTCAAGCAGTTTACCAATGTGCAACTTTTTCGATGAACCAAAGAAAAGGTTAAAGAAGTCAGGACGGAGGAAGACGGAGGAATGACCGGAACTCATTACACAGCACCATATTCGACTAAACGCATTTATATATTAAATATAAATTCACCTACAAGTATATTCATTATAAATTTAATTATTTTTCGTAACGCCGTTAAAAATTTAAAAATGCGCACAATTTTTAATTTTTTGGGATTAAACGGTAGTCTTTAAATATGCAAAACAAAATTTAATCGTCGCAAAATGTGTTAAAATTATAATTTCCAAAAAATTGAAATATATTTTGTGGCGAGTTAGTAAAATCAATATTTTTTTCTACGCTTTCAAATTACGATGGTTTCGATATTGGGCACGGTATAAAAATAATAAATGAAATGAAAAAGTTGGAACCTAAGGATTTAATCGATTCAAGAATAATCGGAGAGTCCAACAAAAAATTAAAATATTCTGATATTGTAACATTTAATTAAATCACTAAATCTAAAATGTTCAGTAACGAGTTCCTTGATAAAAATAGTACGATAAAACTTGTTACAAACTCTAATAATAATAAAATCTGTATTTTCGTAGCAAATGACTGAACACTTCCTGCAGCTAACTTTTAAAATTTAAATGACATAATGTAAACTCATTGTTCATTCTAAATTAGGGATTTAACCATAATAATAACAGAAGGTAAATAAATATTTATTTACTTCTGGTAATAATAAACAAAATTTGCAACACTTGTCAAAATTGCAGAAAAGATATTTCAAATATAGCACAAAATAAAAAAGTACTTGCGCATTTATTACAACAAAATAGTGGCAAATACTGACAAAAATTACATTTTAGTTTTCAATATTTGCCACAATTTTATACTGTATTAAATTATTGATCCACAGAGTGATTTAAATTTACTTCAATCATTTATTTAACGGACAAGCAGTTAAGCACCAAAGTAAAAATACCTTACATCGAATTGTAGGGGATAACATTAAAATCAATTCCTACTGTAATAAAGAAATTGATGAAGTAGTTTTACGTTTTTAGCACAAAAATAATAACCGCAAAATTAAACTTTGGTACGACTGGAACAATATTTCTAAGTCAATTTTTTGGCCGGAAAATAATTAACGTATACGGTATTAAAATTAACGGTCGCTTGTCCACATTTTGCGACTTCGTTATTAACAAATTTAAATCATAAATTCAAATAATTCCATGTTGAACGGTTTATGGATGTTGAATATTACAGAAAACAAATCGTTTTGTCGCAGAAAGTGTTGCAAAATTGTTGACTAATGTTGACAAGATTTTAATACGATATAAATAATAATATCGCATTGCATAAAATCCAAATAAATTAAGCAAATTACAAATAAATTACAAATACGAATAAAATTTACATTTTAATACTACAAATTCGATTATGTTGATCAAAAAGATTTATTGTATTTTAAGTAAAATTGTTGATCCGTGTAAAAGTCGTAAAAGTGAATTGAACTCAAACACCAGTCGATCACGGTGCATTTAAAATGTAATATTTCCTTAATAACGGTCGATGTAACATCTAAATTAAAAACATCTATACCACAGACAAAATTACAAATTTTACAGTAATGATCTGACCTAATCCGCAATTACGGTAAACGAATATCAACAACATTTAAATAAAATAGTCGGAAACGTTGACAATTTATATTTCGCCAAAGTTTCCCACAATTTTATTTCAGTACAAAACAGCGTGGTTTACATTAAACGATTAAATTAATTTTCTCTTAAATGCAAATTGAACAAAATAAAATACGGAATAAACTAACGCTAATTTACAAAACTGAAAATACAAAGAAATCATAAAAGTTAAAATTTCACAACATAAAAATTTATCAAAATTTTTTAAGCCGCCAGTGTTTGCACTGCGTTTACAACTTTTAATTCTAACAAAATTAAATTACAACAGAAATTTCTGTAACTGAGAAGAACAACGGGAGGTCATTGCATATCATAAGATAAATATTCGTAAATAAATTACAAATTGAAATATACTGTAAGTTTCACAAATTTGACAGCAATTTTGCTTTCATCTACATAACATAACTACATTTGCGCAATGTTATTTTTTACTGCAATTATCGTCATATAGTTTGGATCGTCGTATAGTTTGGAAATAAAGTATTCAACAATGTTAAGATGAAAAAAAATCACAAAATAATAACGAAAATTACAGAAAGTGAAAAATATTCGTGAACTTCGAAATTCTTAAATTTGCGCTACCATTTTTTACGAACATTCTAAACTTTGATATAATTACAGTAAATCCAACACAAATTACACAAATTTTAAATTTTCGTTAAAATTTTTCAAAGTTAATCAATCCTCAGTTAGAAAAACGGATTTATTTTCAGTAACCCAAAATTTTACCAATTTCAACAAAAGAAATCGCGTCAAAAATTCCAACAAAAACCGCTCGCCATGAATCTTCACGTATCGTTATTAAAATAACGACGAAAATAAAGTGTTAGCATGTCCTTTTTCTGTAACCTAACAGTTCAAAAATACCTGAAAATCCATGAAAATTCAACAACATGCAAAATAATTTCCAGAGCATCCTTCTAATTTGTAAGCTGATGTATTTTTTAAATCCCGCTGCAACAAAAATCACAACATACTAAACGAAACAAAGTTATAAAACTGGAAAGTATTCGAAATAAATTCCAAATTATTCACTTTTTAAAAAATTGAAAAATCGTTAATCGTGAATTCTCAATACTGCGTAACATTCGTAAACTTCATTTTACAAAACTAAAATTCCACTTTCGTTCGCACTCGTAGATGCATCAAAAACACCACCACGAAGAAACAACTAAAATTTTCTCCTCGTGACGCTCGAGATCGTGACGTCATTTTTCACCCGCGATAGCTGTCGGGAAAAAATTGTCCCAATCCGTAAAAATGTCTGGACGGGTGGTCATTGCATATCCAATGATAAATATTCGCATATACATTACAAGTTTAAATATAAGTTTCGCTTTCGTCTACTATATATATTTTTGCCACAATTTTATTCATTTTGTTTGGTGAATAATTTTTCTTCAAAGTTAAGGTGAAAAAAAATCACAAAATGAATTACCGAATGTGACAAATATTCCTAAATTACGAATTTTTACGAAACGTTAGTGTAAAATTTATCAAATGCAACAAATCTTATAACTGAATTTACGTAAGGCGCAGCTTACGCAACTCGGGGAACTCGTATAAGCAGAAATCGAAGCGAGAACAAAAATAAAAATTCAATTATTTCACGACGGATTGTTATAAAATTTAAGATAAATATGCTTACGCTAAGAAATTCACGTATTAACGGATAAGCAATTAAGCACCGAACGTAAAACTACCTTACAAAATTAATTCCAACTGTAATAAAGACGTTGATGAAAAGTGATTTTACGTTAAATTTTCTGTGCTAATCATCCGCGTAAGAATTTAGCACAAAAAATTTAGCTTTTTTGAAAAGCTAATGAAATAACCGCAAAATTAAAGTTTGGTTAATTTCCAAGAGTGTAACTCTGGCACAATATTTTCAACTCGATTAACATTCAAGAAACGGTGTTGAAATTAGTGTAAATTGACGATAGCTTATCCACTTTTTGCGATAACGTAATTAAAAATTAAAATAAAATTATCGTAAACGTTGGCACAATTTAATTTTGAAATATTTGTAAAAGTCATGGGAGTGAATTAAAGTAATTCCAAAAAAAATCCCAAAATACCGTACCTCAAATATTTGGTAAAAACTGAACACACAAATTTCAAAATAGAAATTAACAGAAATTCAACATCTACCAAATCGAAAGACAGTATTGACGGAGTACTTAAGATAAATATTTTCAAATTGTCAGTTATTGAAAAACTAACGATATAAACATCCTTACGAGTTACGACCAATCGTCGGGATTAACGTCAAGACTCAAGCGGTAAATATTAGGAGTAAAAAATCGACATTAGTGAAAATAACTTGTTCGAAACTTGGCAATAACGGGAGTGTTAAATGTTACATAATTGGAATTGAACTAAATTTTTCGCCGTTACAAATTTTTTTGATTTTAATTTCAACATTACTTTCAAATTCTTCTACCGTACAGTTGATCTCCAAGATAGTTACTAGAGAAAAAATTACAAATTTACAAATGATTACAGAAATCATCACAAAAACCGACCAACTGAAATAAAATGGTTGGAAACGATGGAAATTTATATTTCGCCTGCGTTTCCCACAATTTTATTTCAGTAGAAAACAGCATGGTCTAATTTAAATTAAATTCACCCAAAAAAAATTCGCAACGTAATAAGCGAAATAATAAGCGAAAACTAAGTTATAAAACTGAAAAAATATTCAAAACAATTTGAAGTTTTTCACTACTTATAAAATTGTAAATACTTACTACAAAATCAACAAATTTCTCAATCAAATCGTAAACAAACAAAATCTTACATCTAATTCAAAATTTTTCAAACAAATCCTAAAGCTATAATTTCACAACAGAAAAGTTTGTCAAAATTTTGTAAATCGCCAGTGTTTGCACTGATAGTTTACACTTTTTAATTTTAAGATTTAATTAAATTTTAACGACGGAAGTTATGTACTGAAAAGTAGGGCCTGCAATACCGGTATTCGGTAATACCAAAAACCGGAATACCGGACCATTTTTGCCGGTATTCAAATACCGG
>JAQIWS010001701.1:0-10437 GCA_034696085.1 Stigmatogaster subterranea | reverse complement strand
GCATAATAAAACCAAAACAATCCTTTTAAAACAAAATTAACAAACTTTGCATAAAATTGACATTTCACTCGCACATTCTGCTGGTAAAAAGCAACCCTAAACTGAACCCTCCACCTATGCCGGACGGTTTAAAATCCACTGAGCATGGATAGTAACAAAAGAGCAAAATATTGAATTTTAAATGACCATAAGACCAACTTGTCAATCCTTCTTTTGGGAAAAATTGACTGGCAGTTAATAATTAAAAAAAGCACTAAATTATAAAAGTTTGAAAATTGTCAATTGTTTAATTGACTCAAGGAAAACATTTTTCTAAATGCTGTAATGATATGACACTCACATGTATTTCATGTTATAGCAAGAAACATAATGCTTGTCAGTACTTCACAACAATTTTTGAATAATACACCTCAAAAATAAATTTTAGTGTTAGTTTGTACTAGAAATAACAATTTAACCTAGAGACGGGAAGGAAAAAATAAATTTATAAATGATGCTTAAAAACAATTACTGTATTGTAAGTGAAAAAATTGTAATTTAGCCCAGAACTTTCAGTAGTTCAGTATAATAAATTTGATTCAAACACGTAACTAATTATACGCGTTTAGTTACGTCTCAAATCAACACGAATGGTTTCTAAAAATCCTTGACAAAACAAATAAAAATAAACTCAACAAATTTCACTTGAGAAAAAATCGCAAAATCTTATTTAACAGAAAATTTTGTAAATTCTGCAGATTCAAAAATGTTAAGCACAAACTCGATTACGGTAATTTGACTTTACCAAACAAGAATTAATTGTTAGTTAAATCAATTTTACACACACGATTTGTGACGTTAATTTAAAATAAATTTCTGAAATTTAACAAAAGAACAGTTCATGACATTCGTTCACCAAGTGACAAACTTATCTGAATGCAATGCAATAAATCATAATTACGAATTTTCAGTGAATTTATCATGTGGTACTGCAAAAGTGGTTAAAAGTGTACTCTCACGACCTGCATTGCAATACAATACAAAATACATCAAGGTAACTCCGAGGCTTTCTTTTCTACGCAAATTGTGAAAATTTTAATTCTTACACAAAAAATTGTCATAAAATAGTACAATACATTCCAAACACAAAAACAATACGGATTAGCGAGATGAAATTCTTTAATTTTAAAACCAAAAAAAAGAACAGTACGGCAATTGCGATAAGGTTCACTAAAGAGCATCAAATTCAAATTCAACATTTTGAGCAAGTAATAATGAAAAATTCTCCATAGTTACACATCCTGTATAACATCTCCCACACAACGGGTATTTACATTCAAAATAGAAATTTGTTATTAACAGATGGAAAATTATCAAACATTTGATTTTTGCTAATACAGGTCTATCTCTTATCCGGCATGGTCGGGACCGAACGATAGCCGGATTTCGGAATTTTCCGGATTTCAGAACGGAAAATTTTTTTGTCATTTTATGTCAAAAATAGTCATTTTATAAACAAAATAACGTGTTAATCGAACAATTTAATGTTAAAACTACACTTAATTCGGTTCTATTAATGTCAAAATCACGAAAAATAAAAGAACTATTTCACGGATCTACACAAACCACGTGCAAATAGGCGTTGCGGTGGGATATTAACTAACTAACAAAGGATTATGGGTACTGTAATACTGAATGAAAAAAGTGCCGGATTTCGGAACGTGCCGGATTTCGGAATGCCGGATAAGAGATAGTCGACCTGTACAGCAATGGAATACAAATACCTGTGCTACACAGTAGCAGTTTTCAACGGCTTAAATTAAACAATGTTATAGTATTCAAATAAACATTTCAGAACATTGCCAACACTGGCCATCACAACTTAAAACTGATACTCAAATTTGAGTTATCTTGTAATCCACCGATAACTACCATTTTAGACACATTCAAATCATCATACAAAACATCAACCATGATCGTGAAAAAAGAACTGTCATTACTGACGAAAGCACATCTTCCGCACAAAGAATACTGTATGCTAAATTGACGTTAACTTTCTATTATTACTGAGAGCAATGCACAGCTTTTCTTCACGAGGTTAAATAATATGTTTGAAAATTTTATTCTACAATTGGTGAAAATCAACATTAACTGAAAAGATGAATCAGTGTACAATATTTCTGCACACGACGCAGGAATAAAACCTTAATGTTAGAATGATCAAAAGACCGAGTACGGTGATGGAAATTTAACGTCGCCTGAACAAGTCATTGAGCGACACACAAAACTATAAACCACAAACTTCAGAAATTAATTAAATTGGTTATCAAACATTTTCGTACCATTCGAGGGACATTTTGACGAACGAGTTAAGATAATGTTTAAGAAAGTGTCTAACAAGAAGTCAAATATTGTTCTCACAATGGTGTTGACTAAAAATTTCACAAAATTTCGACAGTTTTCTGTAACTCGAAATCTTTGTCAATTTTTACGTAAGAACATCAGAGTAATTTCGTTTCGTTTATGCTTAATCAGTCAAAAACTAAGCACAGTAAGAATAGCTAATTTGACAATCTGCAGTTTCAGTTTCTTTTACCAGCACTCGTCTTTGTGCAATAGTAAAAGAAAATTTTCCAAATTTTGTCAACAATATCGTAATATAAGATTAGACGAGTTTTCATTTGGAGTTAATTTGACTTATAAAATTGACGCGATGTCTACACTTAAAACAATACTAATTAAAAGTACAAGAAATTCGTCACCAAAAATTAAGGAACTGTCATGGGATTTTGACAGTCTCTTAATTTAAGGATAATCTATTTTTTGCAACAAATAATTACAAAAAACTGTCCGTAACAAAATCAACAAATTACTCTCCGTTAACTCGAGAACACAATATACAACATATTCAAACATTTAGAGTGTAAAATTTAAATCACTTGTCTAATGTTATTTAAAAATGAACACAAAAATACGTACTGTACCAGTACCACTCAGTCTGCTCTGGAGATTACATCGCGTGAGGATTTTTATTCTGGCGTGTAATATCTTTTGAAGTAAAAACTCACATCTACGAAAATTAAATCTCTTCGAGTTTGTTAAATATCCAATACAGGAAAATTTGGACAAACGGGAAGAATAAAATTATAATAAAAACCAATTATCACAGCTTAAGACAAGACAAACTACAAGCTGTAAATAATCAATTTATTAACTCAATTACGATTTATTTCAGATGTAATTTCTGTTTGTTGCGAACTGTCAATTTTTGTTACTTTTGTGATTTTTCAGCTTTTTGTTCGTAAAACAAACGCAAACGTTCAAATTGTGGTTTTTACGGTCAATTTCCAACAATTTCACTAAAAATTCACTGGAAATACGGAAAATTAGACTCAAGTAACCATTTGAAGAACCCATTGTTTTCGCAAGTCGGGGGACTCCCTGTACTTTTTAGTTAAATTGTAAAAATATAGTATAAAACATATGTCAACATTCAATACAAATCACAAAAACAAAACAAAAATAAAGAATTGCGTTCCATCTATTGACGGTTTTTACCACGACATACTGAAATTTTAGAAACTACATTAGAAAACAAGGTCACTGTTGAACAGTAAATTATAATTGGTACTAGTTCGACATAATACGTACTAATCAGGTACAAACAATAAACGGGAAATAAAAATTGAAGTTGTATATTGAAACTGCGTCAATTTATTATCTGAAGGAATTGAATGAATCTCATTCACGTTTAAAATTTCATTGCGAAATAAGTCATTCAATTAACACAATTAACAAATATAGTCTTTACAAAACATGAAAAAACGGGGAATAAAATGTTGTGGTGTACACTACGCGAATAATTGTCCAATAAAATATTTAACTATTGTCGAAGCAATACGGTTTTGTTTCCCAAATTTCACAAGAACCCAAGTAATTTCGCGTACAACGGCTGTCAATCAATTGACTACAATATTCCATGATTTAAACTGACGAGTGTTCGTTGAAAATTTAATGACTGCACGAATGTGACAAAATTTCAAATTTTAACACCCTGGTATAAAATTTAAAAATTTGCTAGTTACCGATATTAAAGTTTGTTAATAACATTCCCAGCAAAAATAATTTTCTAAATTTTACGTTAATTTTATGTCAATGTAAAAAATAACATTTTTATAGGTACGATAATCAAGCAGTTACAACCTCAAAAAATTTTTGTTGTTGAAATAACTCAGGATAAGAGTCCTGATAAAAATGCGAGTATGCGGCATAAAGAGAAACGGTTAAAGACATTTTGCTGTACGTGTGTAAAAATGTGTCAGTCTCTTTGTCCTCAATTTTTACACAGCGAGAAGAGTCGAGATAACTAAAAAGTAAGCAGATTTGTAATCAACGGGTTACATTTTCGACCAAAATTTACAAAAAGATAATTACCCAAAAATGAGTTTTAGTACAAATTATTTGTAAATTACAAAATAATAAACACCAATATTGGTATTAATATAATTTAAGTTTATTTTACTGCAACTAACGTGGGAAATTTTGTTATCTGAATTACTCCACAAAATTACTGTTGGTTTATCTAACTCTGACTACGGGATTGATGTAAATGTCAAAAATTATATTGACATATAAACTAATCGTACAAAATGCAAGATTATGATAAACATCAGTAAAAACGGCTGAAAAAATTCCAGAACGTGATTTAAATTTCTACTCTAAATTCAATTTTATTAATAGAACGGTTTCACAGAACTAATTCTTAAACAACTACAAATTAATATAAAACATTCAATTCAAAATTGGTGCAGTACACCGTAAAAATTACAAAATCAAAATCGTCTTTCAGGTCATATAAAGAAAATTAAAGTAACAGAAGTTACCGGTACAGCACAAATAAATTAAAAATAAAATTCACGGTTGTAATTTTACGCGGGGCAATCCAGTTGTTAAATATTCATTTCAAATCTAGCTCCTCACTGTCCAATATTACATAAATCACAGTTGATAAATCTGACTCCAATGTGGAAAACATTTTCAAATTAGAAAAGTTTGTCATACATCTTACACAAACAAATGCAGTAGCCTGCGATAGTTCTTCATTACATCCTCCATTTAATACGAATCAAAATGGTGTTAATAGCACGCGTACTTCCGTGCGCGTGCTATTATTCATCATCAAGTAACAATCAGTGGATGTGATAAGTTTAGCACCATCTTTCGACGCGGAGTTAAGTTATGTCAAGATTTTGTGGAATTGGTGACCTCACACGACGGTACTTTTCAGTAATACAGGTAATTAAAACAATAACCTTCTAAAAACAAAACTATAGAAGCAGTTAAAATTTACTCAAATTTAACATTTTTTTGTAAAATCGTCAGTTTTTTAGCTCTTTTAACAAACAAATCGTCCTTCAACATTGTTTCTAAAAGAAACAGTGTTTTTCTCGAATCATTAATATGGTTTAAAAAAATTGAATTTGAATCGTGCAAGTTCAAATTCTTTTTCAATCCCAGCAATAATCTGAATTTTTGAAATATTTCAAACAAAAATTCAAAATGCAAGGTTAAAAATATTTCCCGAAAATTATGAACTCCTCAGGACAAATTTTGAATGATAAATCACAACGCAGCATTGATTAATTCGGTATTGTTGCCTTTCAACTTACGTAAGCGTGAAGTAACTGAATAATTTAAGCGTATGTTGATTTCGTGCAATTTCCTTCTCATATTTGTCGCTGTTTTAAGACTGTAATGGTTTATTACTCAAATTTGAAGGTCCGAAATGCGGTCGCAAGTTTTTGAGAAATAATATTAAATCTCGAAAAATTACATATTGGTTTTCCGTTGCAGGCTGACGGTTGAAATATAATTTTAATTAGTACAGTCAACCTCTGACAGGAAGGCCCCTGGAAAGTAGAACGCAGGGAGGGTCAATTTCAGTTTTGGGTTGAAAGGGCATGGGTTGAGGGGGTTGAGCAGGGGGATGGGTATTGTCAACTCAACCCAAAACTGAAATTGACCGTCCCTGTGTTCTACTTTCCAGGGGCCTTCCTGTCAGAAGGTTGACTGTAGTGACTTATTGCATTAAATTTCTTAAACAAAAGTTTCGGTTACGGATTGCAATGTACCCTGACATAAATTAGATTTCCATAAAAAATTAACAAACTATTTAAAAAAACTAAATTTTGAGAGTTAAAACTTTTCTTGAATAAACTATTACCAATGCGGAAATTAAAGTTTAAATTGCACAATTATACCATACAGCAGAATAAACACACAAGCACTGTCTTATTTTTTCAGTTAATTACAAATTTAAAGATCTCACGAATAAATTATAATTAATTATATTGCAAAACTAAGTTTGTCTTGTAAAACAGCTGAGTATTCTCAGTTGTTTTACAAGACAAACTTTATCTTTGAAGAAAAAATGACCGACAGATAATTAAAAAAAATTAAATTGCAAAAGTTTCAGAATTGTCAGGCTACACAATGTATTTGATGTGATCAACATGAAATTCTTTTCTAAATACGACATAATTAAAATAAATACTTTACAACGTTAGTTCTAAAATTTTCAATAAATTCCACAAAAAGACGCTCATGTTTACTTTACATACCATTTTTTTGGTTTATAGTAGATGACAGTCTTAAAATCCATTCGAAGCCTTACTCCTGATGAAACAAATTGATAATGAAGAATAACAGCTATTAAATTTAAGATAATTTAATTTAAGTAATTTTTAAGCAGTTAGTACAAAAATATGTAAACGCATCAAAGCCAAACATTCGAAAGTTGATGGAAATAAACAAGAAAAAACTGATTTACTGAACAATCCATAAACACGGTTTGTTTTTTGGCAAATCAATAATCCTGATTAATCCTGTAGCACTGAAAAGAAACAATTTCGAAATCATATCCAACTAGAAAATTTTTCGATTAAATCAATTTTTAAAACGAAAGATATAACTGAACTTGCGTTTTTCAATTTTCATATGAGAAATTTTCGAACGTAGTTAAACTAAACTAGGTGCAAAAATTTGCGAAATTGTTTAAACATTTACCAAAATTTTAAATTTGCGTAACAATATTATTCAACAATTTTGGAAAATTAGGTAATTTTTCAAAATTATCGACATTTTTATATTAATGGTCTTACTTTTAAATCACACGTCCATTCGCAGAAAATTAACTACGAGATAGATAATCGTAACAAAGAGAAATTGCAACACAAAATTATGAACAAATCCCGCTACTTCACCATTACAAAGGAGAATTTCTGTTTTTAAATACTGGAAATAACAGATGTACGGATGGCTATACTGTATTTAAAAATGTACCAGCAATCACTGTTCACAATACTGCATTGTGTTACATTGAATAAACGACGCCATTTCACAAAATGAACTACAGTATTTAATACTGTATTCAAAAGCAGAGTCTGATTAATCATGTCAAAACAAAATATTTTACTTAAAACAATTTGCTAATACTGTAATATGCAAACAATTTTTAAGTGACTACAAGTCGCAACATATCTAATCGTATAAGATAGGTTACACAATAAAATTTCAATCTGTCAAGTTTATCTTGATGAACTAGTAAAAATTACTTGCTTGATATCAAATCACGGATAATAAAAAATAATAGTAAAGTAAAAGATTGCAGCTTTCGTTTATTTGCTTATCTAGCTAGATTTTCGCACCAAACCCAACAGATTAATTAGTTCTGTTTCGTGCGTAAATTTATTAGTTTTAACACAAATATATTTCTGAAAAAAAAATTACAAATTGCTGCCTATGTTTTGCTACTGTGAACGGATTCTTAGTTCAGAAACGATTCACCAAAAAAATATTAAGCCTAAAATATTAAATCATAACATTCGATTCCTAGGCCTAAAAATTATGTTTAGAAAAGTGGATAGCGGATCTAATTTCTACATTTTCCGCGTAACATTAACAAAAATGCAGAAATTAATTACCTAGCTGACTTTATCACGCAAAAAACAGTCTACGTTTTGTATGTTATACAAGGAACTTTCATCGCGCTATAACAGCTGGCGATTATCCTGCGTCGTTCTCCATCGAATGCGAATCAAAATGTTGGTAAAGTCACGTCAAGTGCCATCTGTCGACAAAATTTATTTCCGAAGCTTAAAATATTTTTTTTTGGTAATTTTAACGATAAATTGTAAGAAAAAAATTATAAAAGTGGTTAATTAAAATTTCCAGTTTGAAAATTGGCGATTTTACAAAAATTATTAAATATGAATACTGTATAATGGAAACAAATCAAGTTTTAAAATTTCACTATATTTTTCAGTCACAAACAATTTTAACTATGTGACAGTTCGATCTTCAAGAGAAGCTCTGCAATGGACAAGAATGAATGATCACAATCGATACGAAAAAAAGACAATAAAATCTTCGAATTTTGCAATGAATTTACTAACTTAAGTACAAAACTTGAAATTTTAAACTACCAAGCTAATTCCGAGGCCTTCTTGTTTACTCAAATGGTGAAAAATAATGTCATAAAATGATGTATTTCCCAATACCGGGACGATATAACAAACGGATTGTCAGGATAAAACTAATTTCAAAAATGTAATAAACTAGTACGTCAAAAGTTCACAGACGAGCAGGGCAAAAATAAACACCAAATTGTAATTTTTGGTAAATTCAAATTGTAAATTTATTCAATTGTTACAATCTTGTTACAATCACAAATATAATTGCCAAAATTTAACGGAGTACTTGTGGATTGAAAATAATCAATAAAATTCGATTTTTGGTAAAGCAGTGAAATATCAATAACACACAGTACTGTATTGCTTAGATCAAATTGACTCTACGCCTGCAATATACAGCAGGAACGAATCATTGATTAATTAAGATTAAATTCTGTCGAACAATTTTAAATAAAACAGTAATTTCATTTTGCACTGCTTACACAACTTTCACAAGCATGTATATTTAAATGTGCATTAATTTGCTGAACGTTCACAATCTACCATGAAAAAAACAACAATCACGATTAGTGAAAAACTTCGTTAGGAGAAGAAAAATCAGTCTACAAATTTTCTACCAATACGCAGAAACTAAATCTTAACATTCGAAATTTATGAAATTAGTTTACGATATTTTAAAACTCGCGCTGTGGTTTAGTGTAAATTATGCTAAATATATGGAGAATATTTTCTGCAATCACTAAAATTAAACATCAATTTGACGTCTTGAAGTAAGCAGTAACCAATCAATTACAGTTAATCACGAGTGAAACTGAGATTTAATGCATCATTGGACAATCTCTAAAAGTTGAATTTAACTCAGATTTCTTAATAAAATTAACAATAACCTTTTATTATAATTTTTCAAGCTTGTCTTGAATTAGTACCTTTGCAAATAATAAAAACTACCGAGTTTTACACATGCAATAATTGATTTAAGAATTTAACTACTGTAAATAATGATTCAATGTACTAATTTAACTGTGGGTAATTGTCACTGAATTTTTCGCGTTCATAAAAAATTCAATTTCTGTTGAACTATAAATCGGCTCGTTAAAAACGATGAATTTTTCGATGTTGCCACAAGATTCAAGAACAAAATTTACGAATTATAATAGTCCTAGAAGGGACGGCATAATTACGCAAACATCCTGCGTTTACCGTAATTCTCAATAACAACTGAGATTAGCAGAAGCTTAACGGTCGTCAAAACATTGAGCTCGTCAGCAACTATAACAACAGTTCAGTTTTAACACAATCACTGCACATCTATATTGGGCCATTAATAAAAACACTTAAACATAAAATATTGCTAATTGTGAGAAAATGGCAAATACAATTGAAAAATTACGTTTACAACACAGTTATAACGATTTACAAAAATTCCCAAATTTTTTATTACTGTAGTTAAATTTGATAATATTTTCCCTGTAGCCGAAAGTTTTTCAAACTATCATAGTTTAATTTGTTCTTAACTAGCTATTTTGAAAAGCATTGCTAAATAGGATCAATTTTCTATGTAGGCTAATATATTTTGCAATTTAAAATACAAGTTACTGTACGTAAGAATTACTATACTGTACGTTTCCACTGTCAATATAAATTTATTAAAATTTTAATACAGTATTGAACAATGCTCAACAAATATCACTACTGTATTAACATGATCAAAACGTGTAAAAAAACCGATGTAATTTTCGCCTATACAAAAATAACAAATCTACACGACACTGAACAATTCCAAGGAAACAATACAATAAATTTGAATACTGATAACATGGTTTCAATATATTAGAAACTTTACACTTTTACACAATACCAAAATGGCTTAAAGCAAATCGAAACGGCTATAAAATAGAATTTAAATATTGAAAAAATTCTACAACATAGGTTTTTCGATTTGTAACAATTTTTTTTAAAGCTACAGTACTAGATGTTGTTTTATTTT
>JAQIWS010001700.1:0-10439 GCA_034696085.1 Stigmatogaster subterranea | reverse complement strand
ACTTCCGGGTAAGTCTTCAATTTTTTACCGCAAGGTGCAAAGTAGGTGACAGTTCCTCTAATTCCACTGTAGCTGAATGTTCGGATTTTTGTCAGCCTTCTCCATCTAAATGTAAACGTAATCACGTGAATAAAGCGAAAGAACACTGCAAAACAGAACAAAATCTAATAGAAAATATTATTTACCCATGCTCCAGTGGAATTCTTAATTCCATTTCTTCAATCACCAAGCGACGCCGCTTAGCCGATGGACTCGCTATTTTAAAACAAATTAAAAAAATTATTTTATTTTAAATAAATAACACAATATACTATTTTTCAGGAGCAAAATCAAAACTAACAAGTTCCCGAGTTGTCGTGGTGGATCCTTTTCTGTCCTTTCAGCAATGATGGAACAGGCGTGCTTCCCGCGCTTGTTGTTTGGGATTTTTCCGCATCTTCCGTGCCAGTAGTGTCGCTATCTGATTCCGACTCGGAGGACGACGATTCAGACGTGCTGCTCGATTCTAACAAAAAAAAAAGAATTATTTTTTTAAATTTCTTTACAATAAACCATCTGATATTTAGAAATACCTGAATCTTCGCTACTCTCGTCTGCAGAACTGTCGTCGTCTGAACTGTCGCCTAAAGTTCGAAATTTAGCGACCAACTTCTTAGAATCATCTGACATGCCATTTTTGTCTCTTTCTTCTCTGTCATATTCGTTTCGTTTCGGTGTGATTAAAGTCGGCATTTGTTTCATCAAACTGCCACTCTCCGGAGTCAGCAACAACGAATTAGTATTACTTGTGCGACTTTTCGATGGTGACAACAACGACATGTGTACGCCAGGATTACGATTCGTCGAAATCGGCATCGATGTTAAATCGGATGGGGAACTAAGTACGGCCGGAGCACCAGTCAGTAACGAAATACCTTTGTTCGAACTAGATGTAGCGGTAATGCAAGTTGAAGGTGAACTCGATTTGGTAAGAGAAGATAGCGTAGTAGAACATGACGACATCGTCACGTGCGGGTCAGGAGTGGAGGATTTCCTCCCTTCTGTCGACCCCAAATGATAAGAACGCATCAACTTCTCCTCATTTTTCTGTGCAGCGGCCATTCTTTTCGCCATCTTTAATTGCAGTTGCTGTTGTTTAAGTTGAGCTTCGAGATGCGCTCGTAATTCGTCCTACGTTCGAGAAAAAGAAAATTTTAGTAAAATATTTTTCTACTATTTTTCTCAGCTACGAACACTTACCTGATTGTAATTGTGATCAATTGGTTCCAAATTTGGCACGGAAAAAGAACTAATCTTTGACTTAGATCCACTCTTCTTCCTCCGTGACCCTGTGACTTCTTATCATCATTTATATTTTAAATTAGTACACTTGTAAAGTAAAATAAATATCCAGTCACAAACCTGGTTTAGAATTGGGTGGTGGTGTTGAGGACGTTTTAATCTTGTCGTGAATTTTCAGAGATAAATTCAAAGGCGCTGATCCAACATTTTCCGCTGACGAATTCTGCTTGTCAATATACGAACTCGTCAATGTCGTTGGGCAATCCTTACTATGGCAAGATATAACTTCCTTCGCCTAATTCAGAAATAAAATCCGCCAGTAAAACATCAATGTCACTTCACAAATTTCCACAAAATTGATTAATTTACAGCATTCGTTTCTAAATTCTCAGCTTCTTCCTTATTTTTAACCAACGATTCAGCTTTCACCAGATGGGGTGATGGTGACCTATTTTGATCCCCTTTTTGATCCACACAACTTCGTTTCTCTCCCAAAGTAAAATTTTTGTCCCATACATCGTCCTGAAATTTACACGCAAATAACGTCCACATTCCCATTTTGCCCAACTATTGCATTTCTTAAAAATAATCCTTAAATATAAACCGAAATAAATAAAAAAACGACATTTTCTTACCTTCGTTTCGGATTTACGACTTTCATTTAGAGCCGATTCCACAAATTGCTTTTTAGGATTATGACTTTTAGAACTTTTCCAATTCGTTGCGCTACTGTTATCCTTCGTGACCACCGTAACTGGAAGAGTGTGGTGTCCAGTGGGTGACATAAAATGTCTGTCAGGAGTAGTTTGACGAATCTTCGCAGAATCAGAAGCCACCAAGGAAGCAGTCGTGCTTGTCGGCGGCATGATTACGCCGTTCGGATGAAACGCCAAGTCATATGACTTTTTGTCGTAGCTAATAGGACTAATTGAATCATTCGAATGATTACTCTTTACTGTAATGAATGCCAACTTAAAAAATAAAAAGTACTTACGTTAAAGTAACTCCTAAACTCGATGGATGAGTATAGATTGGACTACTAAAACTACTTTCTAAATTTCTGCTCGATGAAGAAATTTCGGTCGACAAACTAGGCGACGAAGACAATGAAGATGAAGCTTTTCTTCTCGACGAAGAACTTTTGTATTCACAATTTACTGCGAAAAAAAGAAAAAAAAATTAAACCGTATACCGGTAACTCAATCGTCATTCATTCGAGTCAACACATTATTTTATCTCACTAATGTTTACAACCTACGAACCATACAAATTCTCAACCAAGCGCTGTTACTTATTTACACACACGACAACAACAAACAAACACACGCCCACATTTCATTTATACGTGTATATTTTCTTTTTTCTAAATTTCTATTATTTTGATTCGACGTTATTGGAAAAATATCATTTTAATACATATTGGAAATCATCTCTAACGAAGCTTCCTGAATGTAATTAGCACGAAACGAGGACTGCTTCAAGTTGCTTTATGATGGCATCAGAGGCAACAAACATTATTGGTTTTCTTGTAGGCCATGATTCTCAACACTGCAGGCTTATTTTCCTGAAATTGCAGATAGTGCGTGCCAAGTTATTGGATTTTCCCATGTTAGCAGTCTGTACCTGCACAATACACACACTCGTCGTTATTCTCTCACCCAGCTCGCAGAAATAGAACAAAAATAATAAAATATATTATATAAAGAAATTTTATCTTTTTAGTTACGACTATTTGAGCTAAAATTATCTGGTTTTCGCTGACAAGAAACGAGCAGCGTTAATGGTTAATAAAGAAAGATGAAAATTATTATTAAATTCGCAACTTTTTAGTGGCAGTTTAAGCGTTTTAAGCGGAAATTCTTAATTCATGAACTTTTCATTATCAAATTACGTAGCGTTCATAATTAATTCATCTCATTGTGTCGAATACGCTCGGCGAAACGACCAAAAAACAACAGAAAAACAGCCTCGGGTTGGTTCATTCTTCCTGCTAAAAAATAACGCTAAGCCAATGAACCTCCATACTTACTTAGTGGAAATAATCGCCCTAACACAACCCTACCCGACAAACTAATTCGTCAAAAATTCAAGACCTAAATAGCAAATACTTCTGCAACTGACAACGAAAAGATTTTCGTCTCCCGCAACGCTTTAATACTTTTATTACAAATGCAGAAAACCACTCGACGAAAAAAAAGAGAAAAAAAATCCACTACTTTACTAATCCAACATTACTCGACCCGCATTAATTTTCCATGGAATATTCCTTAGCAACATTCTACACTGGAAAAACACATTTAGTCTGTAAAAAATATATAAATAAACTGAACGACTAAGCTATACACACAAACGAGGGAGAAAGGAGGAGGAGAAGAGATAATAGATTGTGGACTCTTGTGTCACATGGGAGAACTCACTTTTATGAGGAGGAGGATGATGTGGTGGCGGAGGCTGACTGAGAACATCATACCCCGGGAGAACTGAGTCGCGACTTAGATTCACAAAGGTCGTGTTGGTTGCGGAGGCAACCAAACTGCGCATAAGGTAGTCTGGGGCCAGCAAACGGGATGCCATAGGCCACCATGCCGCACCTAACCATACACAAACACGGCAACAACGAGATTTAGCAAATCGAAGAAGCAATGGCAACAAACTTCCATCTGCAATTCAATATTTTTATCTCTCGCTCAACATCTGCACAAACCATTCTATGTTATTTCAAAAACGTAATAAATCAATGAGAGAAAAAAATATTACAAAATATTGTGCAGACAAAAGCGTAACACAGTAGCAAATATCACGTAAACTTTACGACGGTAGTAAACCGTCCAATAAAATATTTTCTCCTCTCTCATTATTTTTTGGGCCACGGAAAGTGAAAAATTCGGAAAGCCACTACTGTTATTAAAACGTTAGGAAAAAAGAAAAAAAAAGTGTCAGGAGGAAAATATATATATTAAAAAAAACCATTTCGTGATAAAACTTTTCGATATAATTTTATATATTTCTACGCGTTATTAATTCACGCCATTTTTAAATTCCTTATTGTCTCTTCAATCATATTCTTACCTGGCGATGAGGTGTAGGCAGCAGAAGTGACAGGTACTGTCAAGGCTCCTAAACCTCCAAACGCCGACGAAGCCAGACTGAGTTGAGCGGGAAAGGCGGATGGGTGACTCAAAAGCGAAAGAGAATTTGGCAGGTGAGCGTAATGGGCATACAAGGATGCGGTGCTGGGTGCGGTGGCGCCGAACAAACCGTGGCCTGAATTAAAAAAAAGAAAAATACACTCTTAGTCCATCTGCTTCATTCTTTTCAACACTACCTACTTATTAATATCATTCTTCAGCAAAATTTTTTCAACTCACCTAAGTTCCCCGGGTCGAATACGTTTCTCCCAGGGCTCTTTGAATTGAGTTCCCCAGGATCCATCCTATTTTGCTAAACCTGAAACAGCGAGAAAGCAAATTTTTAAAACAACTCGAACCATTTTCTAAATCTAACGCAATACATTTTCCTCAATTTCGCTTTAAAAAAAAAAAAAAACAGTGATGGATTTAAAATGTATTATAAATGTACTGGCGACGTGCAGTTGAATAATTAAGCACGACATATGTTCCATCGTTTTTTTTTTCTTCAAAAACGCCGCCTCCAGTCAGGCATGTAATGACGTCACGTGTTATTACACCGTACCCAATTTTTTTAAAAATTCGCTTTTGCCTATCAGTAGCCGAATAAGTGTAATTAAAATGATTAATATCGGCTTAAAACAACACGCGTACCACGTATCGCTCGCCACTATTCATCGATCAACTCGGTGATATTAGACAAATTGTTCTCGGGTTATTTTGAGTTAGAAATTCAATTAAAACGTATGAATATTTTTTTTTTTTGTATAAAATTACACCGCGTGACGGTTTTTTTCCGCTTTATTTTTGGCCCTGTTTTTCAATAACTGAAAACCGTTTCAGGTGAGACAACGCTCGGAAGAGTTTTCGCACAATTAGGATTGACTTTTCATTGCACCTGGTACATTAAAACTTGGAATCGATACCAGCGAGTAAACACTGCAAAATACATTTTCTGATATTAAAGTCCGTAAAAATAAAGGTAACGAAACAAAAAACAACGTATCTCAAATTAACCGTCATCACTCTAACATAAAAACAACATTTACGTTAATAACGTTAAATTCACACACCAAATAACAAATCTATAATAAAAAACAGCAATTTAATAAAATACTGTACTCATGTTCGATTCATTTCCAAACAAAACTTTTCCTCAAGCTGTTAAAAATACATTTGGAAAAAAATAAACAAATACAGTATTAAACTCCCTCAATCAGTTTAAAACCAACCCTGGATAATATCGAGATAAATATTTTATTCTCATTGCTTAACTTATTTTTCAAAGTCCTGAAAGCTGATTCAATTTAGGTCATCAAAATTCTCTTCTTCGTAATTTTATTAGCCCAACATATCTTAAACTTGTTTTGTTCTAATCAATCCCTCGACCGTATTTGCTTCTGATACAAAACTTTTTAGTTAAGAAAAAAGGAAAAAAAAACACAAAAAACACAAAAAACTAAGTAAATGTTCGTGATAAGTTTCACACGAGGGATTTTCACCAAAGTTTGCCTCCGCCGCTATATGAATCCTAACGTTTGCATAATGGCTCGCTATTGATTTCGCATTTTGTATGGAATGAAGAATTTCGGTTGAATACCTAAAGGAGCGTCCGTTATGTTAGAAAACAATAAATGGACCAGGCATCCATAAATTCTACGTAATATTGCATATTACACAACTACAAATATTTTTTTCTTTCTTCGGTTTTCCACGCGGTTTTCGTGCTAACTGCAACTTCCTTAATCTGGTTTAAGCAGATGGCACGAAAGAAATAAAGGGAGAATGACCTGTCTCGTAAGTTTCTCGAATTGACCTCTCCACAAAACTTATTTTTCTCCAAGGTCAACATACTTATACGATTTCACTCGATGAGATTGCTTTTCCTTTTTAGCGAATACGACAAAATGTGACGCCTCGTGGGTTCACAAACAGCTGACACACAATTACGATTATATTTCATACGACCGGAGAACGAACGAGGAGAAAAATCAAACCGAAAAATTATTATTAACCAAAGTCAAACAACAATAATTTTCTCCTCGAATATTCGAGAGATTTTACGCCTTTTACAAGGTTTAATTTACTTTGAGGTTTAACTGGGTTTTCATCGAGTGAATGCAAATTGACAGTAACTCAGGGCCAATGAATCATTCCGTTTATAGGAATAATCAATGCCATATTAGGCAAAATGTAGGCACGGAATCTCGAGGGATCAAGAACATTTCTGAGCTTATACTTTAATATAACCGTTTTCAGGGTTTAAATAACGATGGGAAAATTTATTTTTCGAAGGATTCGATTTAGAAATATTCCCGTTAATGGTTATTTAAATTTTGGGATTTAATTCCAACACGTCGGGTAATGAAATCAGGAATTAACTTCGTATAGCTTACCTGGATTAGAGAACACTTAGTAGACGATCATTACCGACCAATTGGGCAACCTGCGAAATAAATAAATCAAAAATGATAAATTCGAAAATAATTTTTCCCTTTTAAAGGTTTTAATCGAAAAATAAATATCAAAGTTAACAAATTCCATATTAAAAAACATTATATAAAAACGAGTACACATAATTCAGCGATCTGATGTCATTTCTGTCTCCATTCCGGGTTTTAATTTCACGACCATGTTTTTCCCCCCTCCCTTAACTTAACTTTCCCTTCTTTAAATTTAAAAATGACCTTGAGAAAAAGACTTATTTCGTGTTGGTTTTCGCCGAAATTATTCTTTTTATTCCGTGCACTCGTTTCCGTGACGAGGGAAGAATAAACAAGATCTGTCTTTTACAAAATGTCACTAACGACTTTTTTTTTCAAACTGCGTTTAAGTTTAACTCTTCGCTTACTTCCCTTTACAACGATAAGAAATAACATATATTTTTAAAAATAGTTTTTACCGAATATTTCACACAACCCCCATGACTCATAAAAAATAAAATGTGTCCGTTATTTTTTTTAAACCTAAAAACCCCTCTTTAATTAATGTGTAATGTGAAATGTGACTCATTTACGTTTTAAGTGCACTTCGAGTTTAACCAACAGCCGGCGAACCCGATTTGGAAAGAAAGCAAAGTTATGAAAAGGAAAAGAGATAGAATTCATCCTCCATTATTGGTGTGGCATTCGGTGAAAGAGAGAGAGAATCTTAGGCCTTGCTTTTCTCTCACTCGTCACCGGATTCAGTTGTCACCTAAACAAAGTCCGCTACCCGTGCCATCGTAAGGACAGCGATTAAAGTGAATTTTTGCTTTCCTACCTGAACAAAGTTACGTGGAGTTTCGTCGAGCCTAATAAACTATTCACGTTCATTTCAAGCTGCTTAAAAAGGGCAGACACAAACACACACAACCAAAACAATATCTTGATGACGACGACAACGATCAAAGTGCGAATAAATATGTCCGCGTTGGGTTATTGTTGTTGGGGCAGGAAAAGCAGTCAATAACGCAAATTTTTCGTCGTGTTCGGTAATAACGACACGCGAAGCTCTTAATGTACCGACGTAATAATTTTAGCGTCGTTTGTTCGTGTTTGTCGGCGGGAATTGATGGAATAGTCGGTTGGATTTTTATTCCACTTACTGCCAATAAAGAAGCGAGAAAATCGAAGCCGGAAATAAAAGCTACGTGTTGTTACGGTTTAAACAATTTTAGGTTGAAAAGAATCCTTACGATAATTCGCGACACAAAACTACCGCAACACTTTTTCGGTCGGAGACGACGACGAACAAAGTGAACGCGAATGTTTGGTTATTCCGACGGATTACACGTCAAATTAGATCGTAAACCAATTTCTCGATATCGATATTATTCACTCACCGTTCATCCTGTCATCTTCAGTGGTCGAATCGTGCGAGTTAAACCGCTAGGGACGAGAAGAATAACGTAGAATTGTCCTGGAATCGCTGTTTCAGGGGGGAAAATGGAGTAGTACGAGCAGGTTTTAGGCAGGAGCGCATGTGGTTTCTTATGCGTGACGTCATAAACCTCGTTGTAACGACACCGAAGATAAGGAAATGCATTGAAATTATTTTTTTGCCGTTCGAACGTTCTGGTTAGTTAATATCATTTTCGGAGAGATTAAATAATCACGGAATTTTTTACGAATGTCGCGAGTGCGTGGGTTTTGGATAAATATTATTTAAAGTAGAAACCAAAGTTTTCAAATTGTTTAAAGGGGGAAATTACGCTGGGTAAATAAACTTGTTTCCTACTACAATAAACTTTCGTCTTAATGGAGTGGTAATTGATCATCCAAATGGTTAGTCAAAATTTTTTTTTTTTTAAATTTTAAATACCAGTTTCGTTAAAAAGATGAACGATTTAAAATTGAAAATTGCTTAGTTTGTCCTGCTTTGGTAAAAAAAATATTGCTATACGAAATAAAGGATCCTTGAGGGGGAAATAATATTCACCGTACGGTGGCAGCACGTTTTGGGTGAATGATTTAAAAACATGCAATAAAATCGATACAACGTATTTATTTATTGTACAGGTACACATAAATTTTCTTTGTCAAAACTGATTTTGTTCACTTAATTTAAAATAAAATATATATTTTTTTAAATTGTTGTCTTTTCTACGAAAAATTAGTAATGAAAATAAATAATTTTAGTGCTCGATTGCTCGCTTTGTCCGAATTAACTATCTCGTATACTGAAATTTAAAAAAATATTTTACAATTTTAAACATAAAGGAATTCCAACTCCAACCACACAAATCAAAACACTATGAAAAAAACATTCAACTAAATACATCACGGGATTATCCATGGATACTGGAATACATTTTGACAATAAATTTGTTATCAATAATCCGGACACGGCGAGCACTGTTCGCATTCCAGTACTAAGAGAAGCATTTCGCAGTCTTTTATAAACTTTTGTATTAACC
Source organism: Stigmatogaster subterranea (assembly GCA_034696085.1). NCBI lineage: Eukaryota > Metazoa > Arthropoda > Chilopoda > Geophilomorpha > Himantariidae > Stigmatogaster > Stigmatogaster subterranea. The sequence continues at coordinate 1,133 of JAQIWS010001700.1, read as the reverse complement.
ATTACTCCCGTCCCGAGTAAAATTCCGGTAAAACGCCATAAAATATAATACGGAGATGTAGCGAGGTGAACCCACTCCGGCTTGACGCACCACTGATGCGCTAGACGGATTGTCCAGTTTACGTCAATTCCCATAACTTTGGAAAAAAAATTAAATTTATTAACATTACACAAATTTGCTCGAAGTAATTCCATGTAACTCACCTTCCAAAATACAATGTAGTAAAAAGACGCTACCAACAGACGTTGCTGCAGCCAGAAAGTAATGACGAATGTTAAGAGACTCGAAATTCAATTTACTGATCATCTTGCCGGTAAAAATAGCTACAAAAATTGGTTGTGTAAAATATTAACAGTTTCCTAAAAAATTAAAATATTATACAAACCACAAGCAAAACCAAATACGCATTGGTGAGGAAAGTGGGCGGCAATGTATACGCGAGATAAACCGAGTAAGACCATGAATATCGAATAAATTGTCCAAGCTGGTACGCTGATATTTTTCCTAAAAATACAAACAGTAGAAGTTTTCAGTTATTTTAATTATAAATAGAGAGTAATGTTCCACCGCACAACTTTTGTTCACCAAACGTGATAAATTACTATTAACACGAATTCTTACTTGTATTTTCTTTCAACTTTTTCTATCACTGCTTGAAAAAGGATAAACCAAGTAATTCCCGTGATAGCCACGTGACCCGAAGGATTGCCTTATTGAATCACAGTTTTATCATTAGGTAACCATACCAATCATCTCACAATTTTTTTTCACAGTCAGCGCTCAGTTTCAAAAGTACCGGGTCCAGTTTCACAAGTATTGTAAAATTGTTGTACACTTATTTCTTGGGATAATTTTGCTTCGTGAACCCACCAATAAGGACGATGCCCCATCAACATCCTACGAAAATCACGTAAAAATAAATATTAGTAACCACTCTTGCGCAATGACTAAATTTTAATTCCGTTTACCATTTCATCACCAGATTTATCCAATCTCCGGCAACAGCAGCTTGAAGCAATTTAACTGCCAATTTGCAATCGTATCCATAAACAACTGGAAAATAAATTGAATACAAGGCACTCGGATTGCCAGCGACGTTCGACAAGAAAGTAAAAAAATTTCCATAGCCGCTA
>JAQIWS010001699.1:0-10440 GCA_034696085.1 Stigmatogaster subterranea | reverse complement strand
TAGGATAAAATTACAGTACAGAAAAAACCAATAATTGGGACTTTACCTCTTTAATTCTTTCAAATATTTTATTTACGTCGTAAGATACGGTTAACTTCTTTTTATCTAAACGTAAAATGAATTTTTATTTCAGAAACAAGCGATTAAACCAAAATTAAAATTTTAACAAAAAAAGAAATTAGATTTTGCAATTTTAATTTTGTTACATTCTGTATCTTCTAAAGTACAAGAATCGTTTTTTTTCTCTACCTGTTTTCAAGCCTAACTGCTCAATAGCTTGCCTGGCTGCTTTTTCTACAGCTTCTCCTTGCGTTCGACATTCGTGGGGGTAACTACTGTAGGAATTGCCGTTGATTTTTACGCTTGCAATAAGTCCGCCTTTGCTCAGTGATATTGTATTGAACACCGGCGTATCCAAGTGTTGAGCACGAGCATAATTTTCTAGTAATTCTTTGTACGTTGCTGCTGGTGGAGGCGAACTCGCGCGGCTAGCAGATATATCTGTATACACGGGAAATTTAGGGTAGAAACGACGTCCGCTGTTAAAAGATTCTTCATATTTACTTTCTTGACTATTTTGAACTTTGGAAGACCATTCAATTGAATCAAAAGTTCTTCTCGGATACGACGAAATTACTTTCCTGGGAGGCGAATTTAGTCGAATTGTAGCAATGGGCGGTGGTGTTGGCGGTGGCGTAACTTTTTTCACCGGCAACTGTATTGGTTGCCGAGGTGGTGAAAGTCTTCGCATTTGTAATTCTATTGGAGATTGTGGCGGTGGCGAAGTAGTTTTAGCTTTTTGGAAACGAGGTGCAGTTTCATACTGAACTCGGGAATTCCGAGCTGGTTGAAACGTTGACTGCAAACAATTGTAATCGTTAGATGTCTAAATAGAGATCATTGAAATGCCCGTAATAAGTTTAATTACCATGGATTTGTTAGTTTGACTACGTTGAAACGTTCTGTGACTATATTCCTCAGCATAATTTTGGTTAAAGTTCATTTTACTATAGTCATTGCGCGGTCTCTGTGGCCGCTGCAAAATTCCAAAATTGATATCATGTTACTAAACTTGAATTACATTATTATCGTAAATAGTTTATACCTTAACTACAACTCGAGACTTTTTGCTACTCTTTTGTCGTGCCAATAGCCGAGTCAAATGTTTCGTGTTCTCGGTTGCTACTGCTTGCACAATCGTCACGCCATAATTATCTCTGTTAAAAATTATTACCAAATATTAACATAAATATTCATTTTCAAAAATACTTTACAAATTAATTCATTATCTTAAACCTTATAAGCTTGGCCACGTGTGGCACGGATTTCAAATAGGCCTCTAACGTTGAAAATCCTAAATTTACGTAAGGAATAGGCTGACCCACGAGCATTTGAAAATCTCCTGCAATTCAAACGAACTTTAGTAAGCCTACGCAGAAATTGTTTTACAGCAATAATACTTACGTTGAAGAGTTTTTAGAGGAATTCCATCCTTCGTGCTCTGTAAAACACTTCGCAGAGTACTTTCAGTATTATTCTCAGTCATTGTGAGAGTCCAACGTAACTAATACGGCCACTATTTCTCAGATAAATAACTCGCCGACCATCACTGCTAGCAATAAACGTTTCGAATGACTTCGGTCAAAAACTAGGTTCTATGAACTGGCAACACATACGCTCCACCTATCAACAACCGTGAAACGTAACTATTTTGTTTCCCGCGTTGACACGATGACGTCGCTAGGGCTGAATAATAAACAGACAGTTTCAATAATGCGACTGCACGCTAATATTTTAAGATTTTTTATTATAAATCTTATAAATTCAGGCGTGATAATTACAAGTACAGATAATTACAGTTCAACTATAGATCGATTAAAAATCCGTACCCATAACCCACTCATAGATGCCGGTAAACGTCACTGTGGTGTATTTTGAAGACAACGCCCCCTTGGTAGTCGTCAAGTAACGCCACCTGGCGACAATATCTAAAATATTTTACGCTATTTAAAGCACTTCCATGAATAAAATACACATCAAAAACATTTTAATAACCGTGTTATCAAAACATAAACCTAAAAAAAATATAAATTATTTTATTAATTTTTTAAAGCACTTAGACGTGATTTACCCCTCTAAAAATACAATATACTTTTTCTATGTGGAAATAAATAATACAAATCTGTTGTTGTGTTGTAATTTTCTATACTGCCTTGAATTTTGAGAGCAAAAAGACACGGCCTTGTTGAAACTGTAAACTATGTGTATGACTCACCATCGGTCTTGATTTAAAGTGTTTTAACGAACGGTAGGGTTTGCTGCGATAGCGCATAGGCAAGTCCGGCGAGTCTCCGCGAAACTACCGAGTTTGCGCATTTCGTTGGAGGAGATACCGCTTTGAGGTAAGTTAAAATGTTAAACCGTTACTCCCAATAATTATCAATTTATATTCAAGTACGATGGCTATAAATTAGTGCGCTGATGATATGAAAGGTGTCGGTTTTAAAATTAACCTGAGGTTTTTTTAAATCTTCACGGGTATACGCGTTTTTCATTAACTCGCGTAAGCCTATTATGAAGATAAACCAAATCATAACAACAGCTGCTGCTGATTCAGTTTAGCAATAACATTCTTGTCGACATATTAATTTGGCCACAGAATAACTGACAGGTGAACGAATGTTAACTATACGTACAACAGCAGACGGCGTGTATGCCTAATTACCTGGTTGCTGATAAAGCAGTCTAATTTGTGCCGTTGTTAATGTTGTTTAGAGTGGTTAGGCTTACGTTTTATACTCTATAAAATACGAGAAGAAAATTAATTTTCTAATATTTCAGTTAAATGCACACTGACTAAAGACGATGAAGGAGCACGCAGGCTATGTTGTAATCGTAGACCTCGACATAGGATAGGTAATAATTTTTTTAAATCTTTGGTATAGTGTACTGCAGCGTCGTGATTACGAGAAAATTTAAACAAAAACTAACAGACCCGATTTTAAATTTTTGCTGCACCTGCCACATGAAAAAACAGCAACACTTGTGTTAATTTACATTTAAAAAACGGATGTGTTAGTTTTATTTTTATAAATTTTATTTTTTGTTTTATTTTATAGATTTTGTTTACTTTCGGTTAGTAAGACAATTATTTGTATCTGTTCAGTGACTGACTTGAGCAACAGTGGGCGAAAAACACAACCGAAGGTTCAGAAAAAAGTCACTGCTGTTTCTTTATCTTCAACCACCCTAAAAGCTAAATGACTCAATCATTACCAAAAGGTGAAATGCGCAAATTAAGTTGTTGGAAATTTCTTATCTTGAAGGTTTTGGGTCGTACAGTTATTATGTTTTTACATGTGACTGCACAGCAACATTTTTTTCTCGCTTCTTGCGAATCTAACATTTCCATTAGCCGATATACTCATTCAAAACCTTAATGTATGGTTTGCTTTCAATTGATTTTTATTGCTTCGCTCACACAGATTTTTGCGTGCGTTTCGTTGAGAATGCTGGAATGGATAACCTTCCTATAGCGTCTTCGTCCAACATTGAATCGGGCGGTGCATCTAGTAGGACAGCATCACCCGTCCGTCCGAAAGCTCTGGTCACTGCACTTCATCCACGCCATAACGTAACTCCCGGGTAAGATTTTTTTCCTTCGTAGTGTAAAAGATAATTGTTAAAAAAACTATCTTGTCGTGTATTGACTATTCGGTAATGACTTTAAAATAAGTACCATGTTTAAATCATGATAAAAGTGAGAGGGTATCTGACAATTATCGAAAGTTTCCTAGGTGAGTCATCCTTTATCTCTGATGCACTTTAAATAATTCTTGATTATTTGATAAGACGACCGAGTTTAACCAGGTTTTTAATTGCTTAACTCAACAAAAAAAAGACACTAATTAATTTTTATTACTTCTTAGATTTAGTGGTCGGTAGTAATTAAATTGTAGTTTATTCACTTACTACTATGTTTCCGCCTTATAATTGTGGGTAAATTCAAAATGGCTCAATTAGCATACAAAATATTGTAGCGAAATACAGCAAAATATTGTGATGTAATTACGTTTATTTAGTGTAGAAACTGAGGCAAGAAATAGTAACTAGCTCTCATACTTTGTGGTTTGCCAAAACGTCAGCTTCGTTCGAACGATGCTAAAAAAGTATTTGCAGGCACGTGTTCGCTAATTTTTTTTAGCGAGTGTGTAAACCACGTGACGTTCATGGGTCTATTAGGGTCATCGTTATTGTTTGTGTGACGACCCTGCAAGCTAAATCATTTGTTTAATCCGTTGAATGTTCATAAAGTATCTGCAGAAAATTGAGTGACTAGCAAAAATAAAAACTCACTTAATCACACACGTGTCATAAGGATTAATATGTTCTGTTTAAATGTGACGTTAGTAAACGAATGTTGTCCTGTGCCTAATCCTTTTTTTTTCCTTTTCAAATTTCAATGCTTTAATTGCCTGTATTTATTTTTATTTTAAAAAGCTTTCCCATCTGTTTTGCGTCTTGGTTTGCACGTTGTTGTGCTTTCCTTTTTTCTTCACTGATTTCCCTGTTCCTGTTGTTTCCCGTAGGCCATCTTTCCTTCCCTACTCATCCTCATCATGATAAGCCGACACCATAGTCTTCAGGGGAGGTGAGTGTGAGAATTGCACATTCTTGTCATTGCACCGTGTGTTCGTGTTTCAGTTAAAAAACAGATTCGAAATGTGTCACTGCAGTATTTATACTGTAATAAAATTAGTAGTTTTAGCTTTAATGTTGAATTAGAGAAATATCGCTATATTTTGTATGTTATTTGAATATTAGGCATTTTGAATGAGAATTTTGAGTGCAAACATTTTTACATTTGTGGCATTTAGGAATTTAAAAAAAATACATTTTTATCTGTTTATCTTTGTCTATAAGGAAGTAAGTATTCAAAGTGTTCATAATTTCCTAGTACTTAATCTATTTTATAGATCGGCTGATTCATTTGTAATCAATTATAATTAAAAAACACGCACTTAATTACAGGTCAAGAGAGGGCAGTATTGGCTTGATTGCTGGAAGGTGCGTTTGGTATAACCAATTCTTCACGCACATTCTGCTTGTTTAATATTGCTTCAATTTTCGTGTCCGACATAGCTGCGCGTTTGCCTTAATTTATTGATAGTTTTATTTGTTTATGCTGACAAGTTATTCGCGCACGCTACAAACGTTCGAAAATTGGCAGTGCACCATATTAGTTACGAAACAAAAACGAAATGTTTCGCACTCGCTGAGATGTTTAGCATTTCAGTTTATATGAATCATATTTGCATTACAGGAAGAGGTCAGATTCTGCAGTTGTAAAGCCACTCAGGAAACGCAGCCCCCTGCCACTTCGAAAAGGGCAACATGGTGACGGGTCTTCTCAGGGATCATGTAGTGTTCTCTCTGTCAGCAGCAACAGTGGTCAGGCTGTGCGTCCAAGGTCTGTTAGCCATCCTGGATCTCAAGAAGATTCTCAATGTACAATATCGTCGGAGGATACCAATGAACTGGTATTTGAAAATTTCATTTTTGTTTTTACCATCAGTCTAGTTCATTCACTCAAAATAATGATTGGGTTTGTATTTAGGAAAGTGTAACGGTATCCACATTGACTTCGACTGATGGCAGTTCGGAATTAGCATGTAGCTTTATCGGGGATGACGTAGATGGAGGTAGTAATACCCCCGATTTGGTCAGGACAAAAGCTGCAATTGATCACGTTCAACAAAAAGTATCGCGCACCAAAGAGCACATTAAATCGGAACAAACTATGAGAGATAGTAAGATGTTTAATAAATGTCATTCTGTGTTAGAATTAACGATTTATTGGTATTTTGTAGATAATGTTAACGAGTATCTAAAATTAGCCGGGAACGCGGATAAACAACAGTTACAGAGAATAAAAAGCGTATTCGAGAAGAAAAATCAAAAGTCGGCTCAAACGATAGCTCAACTACAAAAGAAGTTAGAGAACTATAACAAACGTATCCGGGAATTGGAATTATACGGGCTTGCAACTCACAGACAACCAAAAGAAGTTTTGCGAGACGTTGGACAAGGGCTAAAGTGAGATGACAAGATTTAAAAGCAATACGATATATGGAAATGTTATTAACTTTTCTTATCTGCAGAGATGTGGGGGCCAATATTAGAGACGGAATTACTGTTCTGTCAGGGTAAGAAATATTTCAACGTTCACTTAACTTGAGCGCAGGCAAATGTTTTATTTATTCACAATGCAGGTCTGTCATGTCAAAGCCGAGGGAATTCGCCCACTTGATTAAAAACAAATTTGGCAGTGCGGACAATATAAATAACATGACGAGTGAGTAGGACTTGCTTAATCATATTTTTTGCCTTCTTTTTCTTGGACATTTTGTTATTTTAAATATGCGCTTACGAATGCTCATTGATTGCACATTTTCATTGTTTTTAAATATAGAGTGGTTCATTACAGAGCCATCTGAAGAGTGTTCTGCTGAAGAATCAGACAGAAATCATCACGGAAGTGCTACTTTCACCCACAGGTAAACCTCACTCGTCACTGCACTTGAAGGACATAACGTATGTTGTATTATTCATAGTACCGGCACGAAGTATACGTCCGAGGATGACAGTTCGAGCATCACGTCTGGATCTGGTCCAACCGCCGGCACTGGTACTATGTCGAGTCCTCGGAATCAACCGCAACTCAGCCTACCTCAGGCATTAGGCCAAGCTAGTCAAGCCGCTACGGCTCCAACACAGACTCTTCCTATTATTTCAGCTTTTGGCAATACTAATATACCTTCCGCTTCTGCCGCGCAACGCGATTATTATTTATATGATCAAGTGACGCTGACCCTGCAGGAGAGACAAGAAGAGTGTCAAAGGCTTCAAGATGAAGTTGATGCTTTAAAGGTGCGTAGAAGAAAATTAGGAATGTTTTTACCTGAGTTGCTGAGAATTCAAATTTAAATAAATTTTCCAGACTCAACTACAACAAGAAATTACTTACTTTAATCAAGCACTGCAGGAAGAGCGGTATAGGTGTGAGGTAAGTTGAGACTAAAGTGATATGGTTGCATTTTGTATTAACAAGGAATTGTACTTTTTGTAGCGATTAGAAGAACAAATGAACGATTTAATTGAACTACACCAAAATGAAATAGAGAATTTAAAACAAAATATTACGGACATGGAGGAAAAAGTTCAGTATCAAAGCGAGGAACGATTTCGTGACATGCATGAGCTGCTCGAAAATTTCCAGACCAAGGTAGACAAGAGCATAAATTACGGTTTGGAGTGTAATTATTGATAACGATGTATGTGCAGATATCTCGAATGGAACACCAACAGCAACAACATCAACAACTAGTTACGCTGGAAGGAATAGAAAATAGCAATGCTCGTGCGCTCGTTCTGAAACTGATCAACATTCTCTTAACTGTGTTGCAAGTGGTGTTACTACTAGTAGCAACTGCTGCCAATATTCTAATGCCATTCTTGAAAACAAGGTAATAAAATCATGCAAGCGTAACGAATTATACATTTTTCATCATAAATTTTTTTTTCTTTGACAGAATGCGAATCATTACAACTATAATACTGATAGTGACGATTATTTTGGTGTGTCGACAATGGCCTGAAGTAGTTGATTTCGTACACGCGATGATCATCAGCCCTTCGTCAACGATGAGTAGTTTGTGACACGAGCTGTGAAGTGGCCACTTCTCCATTCAGAACGAACAAATCTTCCGTACTCACCAAAGTGTTCCACTGCTTCAGACAGAAAAATTTTAGTTCGATCACATTCCAAACTGATTCTGAAATATACAACATAAAATATCGCTCGGATTAAAGAGCGACAAGAATCAGCCGCTTGAGAACACAACTGGACGTAATTCTATCCCTCCAAGGCTGTGAATTGGCTGAACATTGTGATGTCTTTCCTCTGATAAGAATTTATGCTCTCAAAGACTTACGTCATAGCCAAAGGTGAAAAAAGAAAATTCAAAGAAAATTCTTTAAAATACCTTCTACTATTCAACAGAACCAAAGCATGGATTGCAAACAAACAAAACTATATAAATTGCAATTGCATGCATATCACAGCAAGCAAGAAATATTTGCCTTCGTGTAAGCTACTGCACCTTAAAAATCTGAAATTCGTTTAATCGTTTTTAAACTGCAACGATCAAGACTTAGGTAACTCCTTGTTGATTAACTATACGTGAATGACGTACAGAATGTTAGTAATGTTAGAGAAGAATATTTATGGTGGTGCAGAGGTAATCGGTGGCAATTGATGAATTTGTAATATTTTTATTGAACCAAAAATGACCTGTTTTAAGTGATATGCCAAAATCCAAAATTAACTAAGCTGTTTTAAGAAGTTTTAGAATTTTATGAGATTTGACTACAAAATTTTTTTTTTAGTAGTTGGATTGTTATTTAAGTTAGTCGTGAATGTTTTAATTGTGATCACAATTCAATTAATTTTTTATTTTTAGTCATGTTAAATTGTGGACAATTTGCCATTCCGTGTTTTAGGATAGAGCAGAGTAACTTGAGAATAAAATTAACACAAACATTCTTGCGTGCTTAAACATTAATATTAGAACCGCTAACTGTAGTGAGAAATTTTACGGGAAAAACATTTTGATATTGAGAACATCTCAAATTCGTGACGTCAAGTTGGGTAATTAGCATTTTGACCAAGAGAGAAGAGTTACAAATAGAAGTGGGAGAATAGAATGAAATTGCGTCGGTGTAATAAAATTTTCCAATCAAAGATGAATATTAATTAGCGTTTACTAATGATTGTATATAAATTGTAATATCCAGTGCAACACGCAATTAAATGTTGACATTTTTAAATTTTGCTGGCATTAAGGTCCCAATCACGGTTTTATTGTAAAATATAAATTGTATACCACAAGCGAGGACAAAAAAAAGTTAAGGAAATGGTACACACGTTTTTTTAATGCTTTTTATTTCCGTTCATCTTCCAAGTTTTGAATAGTCTTATCATCCCTAGCACTAGAAAATTCCATTTTATTCCATTGCTTATGGGACCTATTCAAAATACTTATTTGCAAGCTTGCTTTGCTGATTGTTTATTTCAAATTTGAAAATTAATAACGATACGTTGAAATAAATTGTTACTAGCAGAATAAAATCATGTTTCATTTATTTCAAATTTATTTATTCTTGCATCTCAAAATTTTTTAACAAGCACTGTTTTACCAGAGGATAAATGTTATTACACGAGTCCATTAACGTCTTAATTGCCTGTTTAGAAAGACAAAACTTAAGAATTTATTGATTATGTGAAAACTATGCAGACGTACCAAAGTAAGTGAGAGTTGATTTAATTTCCCAGTGTGTAATATAGTCGTTATTTGTTTCTTATTGGGCATTAATGCCAACGTGACGAGACCATTATTGCTACTTGTTTTGTCCTGCGATAAGAAATGGAGTTTAAAATAAAAATTTATACTGAATAATAAAAATTATTAATCGTCGCTTACTGAGGTAATTTCTTCCTGTTGAATTGGGTCCATGTAGCAATTTGAACCGAGAATTTTCTAAGTTAATAATTTGCTATTTAGTGGGAGTTCAGATTAATAGCATTAACATTTAACTTACTAAAGTACTAGAGACAACGCTGTCGTACATTTCAATACCGGAATCAGCTATCGCTACACTAGCGCAGGTGATGGCAGCAGACAATACTTTAACAACATTTAATTTTTAAACGTTATTAACAAGTATATTTACAAAATTCTTACCACTTCCTGAATTTTCTAAAACCGACACGTAAACATCTAACCTCGCATTCGGAAAAGTATTCTATAAGTACAAATTAAAAATATTTTTACAATCATATTACTACATAACAAGGCATAGAAATATTATTTAAATTTTTACCACGCATATTGCTGGTTCTAAAGATTGTTTTAATATTACGGATAATTCTTTCTCTTCGTTGTCTGGTTGAGATGGTTGTCGTCGTCGTTCTCCGCATGAAAATGGAGCAAATTTCAATTCACAGTTGACCAGACCGCTGATTGATTTATCTTGTTTTCGAGGAATATGTCGTGGTCCGTATCTACATATATATACAATACATAAGCAACTAATATTGTTTACATTAATTTGACTAATTTACATTGCGCAGATAACTTTAGTATTATCGCACTCCATGTATGCTGATCCTTTTGCTTGCGTTATAACGCCAGCCTTGACAACTAATAAATACATGACATATTTTATATTGAACTGACACGTTAAATGTTGTATGCTAGTGACTTACAAATTGGGCGTAAAGCCCAAAGTTCTCTGCCATCCGTTCTTTGCACCTCAACTTCCATTTCAGCGTACGCAAGAATAAATTTGAAAACACACCAGCACGTGCGAAATGTCCCA
>JAQIWS010001698.1:0-10441 GCA_034696085.1 Stigmatogaster subterranea | reverse complement strand
TTGGTGTAAAATAAAACTAATTACCTTGTTTTGCAAGAAAGGGTTATAGCCAGCCTGTGCTCCTATGAGAAACTCACAAATTCGTGATGATGACGCTGTGCATAATCTTAGCCATACATCATCTTTTTGCTTAGTGTAGGGGAAGAGCGCTCTACTGAATAATGACTTAACTATATTCTACAGAAATTAAAATAATTACGTTACACGGTAAAATAATAATTAAAAATTTGGTAAGCTTACCAAAGTTAGTCGAATAACACCGTGAATGTTTCGCAATAAGGAGGGTGCGTATCGCACATTGGTAGCGGGAGCTAAAGCAGTTATTCCCGCAATCTAAATATAATATTTTATGATAATATTTCTTTTTTAAGGATGGAAAAAGTGAATTTTCGGTTTTACTTTTTGGTTTAATTTCGGTTGCGTCGCTAGAGCCGCAAAGATGGCCGTCGTACCCATCGAGTGTCCAACCGTCAAAACTCGATCGTAACCAGTTTTAAACCTGATGTAATTAATCATTGCTGGAATATCGTATTTGGCTAGTTTATCCCATCTAAAAAAAATTATATTTAAAATATTAAGATGAGATTAATTGAATGTGTGGTTTTTATACCCATGATGCCAAAATTTTTTATCACTGTTTTTAATGGTGAGATGAGTTCTAGAATATCGATTTCCTCTGAAATTTCCCATCCAAACATCGTAACCTTCCTCCGCTAAGACGAAACCTTATTTACAGAAATTTTTGTTACAGCGCATGCGCAGTGTGTTAATCCGTTACGTAATCTTACCTAAGCTGTTTTCTTGGTTCTGCACCCAAACGGACGAACTGCAAGCAACTCCGTGTTGTAATAAAACGGGAATTCCGTTTCGAATTTTATTTTTCTTTCCGAAAGGAATTCGGTGAATTTTAAGCACGTGTCCATCTTTAGTCACTACCGTGTGATTTTCAGCTGGGTAACCGTAGAATGCGATTAATCTCGTCTGCGATTTAGCAAAATTATTAATAAAAAATTGTGATGAAGAATTTTTATGTTTTTCAGTACCGTGTCGAGTTTTCCTTCTTTCGCGATCTTTCGGTCCAACGACGACATCGTTTCGATCGGTGGATAAGCATAATCGAAGATTATTCCAGAAATCCAGTAATCGATTTGCAAAGTGTGCAAGTTTAACGCGATGAGGAATATTACAGCAATCGTCGATAGTGATTTTTTCAGCATGACGCAAATTCAAAAATTCATTGAAAATTCGAATTAAAATTTGGAAATTGCGCAGTTCGTAAGTATTGATTTTTTCCTAATATTTTGCTGAAAATATTCTAATACAATTTGTTATTTTTCAGGTTCGATACTAGCGAGCTACAGCGTGGTGACCGTAATTTGCGTGCTCCTGACACCCAACTTTTGCTTTTAAATACGCGTTTTAACTTGCAACATTTAGTCCAATTCCTTTGCTTTAGTGCAGAACAGCTGCTTAAGAACAAAGGACGAATAACTTTTAATCGGTATGTTTATTTTTAAAATTTAAACTCAGTTGCAACAGAATCTCGTGCTTTTGAAAAGGTGATTAATCATCCGTAGATTTCGTGATTTCAAATTTTTGGTATTTAAATAAACACATGCACATGTTTAATACATTTTCTATAGGTTTTTTGTGAACATTTTTAAATGTTCAATTTTATTGCCAAATGCCAATGTTAAGAGATAGCATCGGGGTAATGGACTAATAATATGTATTAGAATTATTGTCCATTATATTGAAATTGAAATTTGTCTTTGAAGTAATCTTAAAATTTGCAAAAATGTTTTTGTAGATGATTGATTTTAATTTTTGCATTCCAGGTTCGGAGAGTTATTATGTTTTGATGCAAGTTTTACAACGACGTAAGTGCTCGAGTAAAGACAAATGATGCGTGCTGTTCAATCCGGAGCGTTTAAGACGGTGAGTCAGCTTTTTAGTCTATTATACCGTATAAGATTACGAAAGATAAAATTTCCGAGCAAAGGCGGTTAATAGAATTTCAAAATTTTTTACGTGTTCGCATTTATTATACTGTATTAACTGCACCAAAAAATATGGAAATGTTTTGTATAAATAAGCTGAAATTTGAAAATATGCATTGTAATTCGGATGAGGAAAAAATTGTGGTATTAGAAATGATATCTTTGGTAGATATAATTGTGTGTAAAACATTATAGGTTAATCTCGACGACCTGGTTTGAACTCGATGGTCACCTTGAACTAGATTGTTTAGGTTAAGCAATATAAACAGTGGTAGTACTGTATCTACACGTACATTTTTTAAAGCTGTGTTTTCTATAGAAAATAGTTTGGGTTGCGAAAAACACACGTAGTTGAGTTTTGTTTACATTTTGTCGAGAATCTTTTTTAGCAGCGAAAAATAATTCACTAACACCAAAATTTTTGCGTTTATTTTTTATGAACGTTTCGTACTGCAAAATTAATAAGGATTTAGGATGTAATTTATAATTGGAAAGTTTTTGGTAGTTTAGGGATTAGAAATTGATGAAATTTCCGTGTTTTGTTGTATAGAACTGTGTATGTTATTATTTGACGTCATGCACGATTCAATATATCTCGCATCCCTCAATTTAATTCGAGTTTTCTGTAATAGACTTTTCCGAATCACCTGAGGATCGTGTGATCCTGTAACGTCACTGAAAATAAAGATATTTTTAGGATATTTAGAATTCGTAAGTAGAAAGTAGTAGGTCGTAGCTTGGATTAGAAGCTTCGAAGTCATCTTTGCGTTTCACATACTTTGGAAAATACAGTTTTGTCGTGAAGTTGTGATTAATATTTGAATTGTAGAGTGAAGTGTTTGGATGTGTTGAGATCTTAGTATTAACGGGTGATTTTGGTTTTATTGCGAAATGGTGTTTCAACTCGATGAAATCACAACGATGAATAGGAATAATTTTATTTCATGTTGCAGTTACCCCACTACGGTAACTTGGCGTCAAATATTTTGAAGTTTATGTGAAGTAAGAAAATAATGTTCTGACAGGTGTTTTAAAACGATACTTTGAATTCTTGCCGAAGATCTTTTCCCACGTGTTTCGAATTACGGTACGATGAATGCATCATTAAAAATACATTTAGGAAATATTAGTGCGCCGTTTAAAACTTTAAATTTATTAAAGATAAAATTCTTTTACGAACAAGGAGAAATATGAGGTAGATTTTGTAATAACGATATTTAGTACACTGAAGCAAGCAGAAAATTGTGTTATGAAACATAAACAATTTTTTTTATTAGAATGGTTGTACAAATAAATTCACGGGGTTAAATTAATTTTTACAATTTTACGTAACCATTCGACAACTTTTAAATTTACTGAATTTCCCGGTAAAGTTAGCGTGAATCCTATGTGCGATGTCATTAGATCTGGTAATAAATATTTTTCGGTCAAGTTAGGCAGTTTTCTAGCCATTAAAACAACGTCGAATTGCACGTTATTCGCGGAATAAATCAAACCGATTGGAACTCGAATTTTCGAGATATTATATGATATTGGATAAGCCTAACAAAAAAAAATCATATTTATCACATTTTTATTGGTAATTTATTGGTAAAGTACGGTAAAAGTTCAAAAATCCGGACTACTTAGGGATTTGCTCAATCCGGATTATCGGATTTTCCGGATTCTCAAACAGTAATTTTAAAGTTCAAACTTAAGGAAAAATGTTTTGTGAAACCTTGATTAATCCTGTCTGGATTATGGATTTAAAAATTTTGATTTATAAATTAAAGTGAATTTAGCTGAGTTCAAACCGTGTCGAGTTTTCCTTCTTCAGCGATCAGTCAATCTAACGTCGACATTTAGTCGAAAATTATTCCTATCAACCAGTACTCGATTTGAAACGTGAATTTATTGATTTTTTCCGCGTATTGTAAATTTTCAATTCGAAATTATGGTGCGCTGTAGTTGAATTTTTGGATATTTTTTGCAATTTTGCAGAAAATATTCAGAAATTTGGTACAATTTGACCTGTTATTCTCCGAGGTAACGGGGTTTGTGGTTCCAACCTTGAAAATGTTCTTTTTAAAGGAGTTTTTGAATTTTTGTGTAATTATCAACAGATGCTGGAAAACAAAACAGGAAAAATTGTTGGTCAAAGATTCTGTAGTTTTAATCTAAAACTGCATTGATTAACTTAAAGGACGTGACTGTAAGAACGTGATTATATTGAATTCTAGGTGCGATTTATTGATTAAAAAATCAATCATTTCATAATAAGCATGTACGTGCTTTAATTTTTGGTTGCGCATTAAGCTTGAGAAATAACGAGTTGGTTAAAATCTTGAATATCTTTATTTCCTCGAATATAAAATTGTGTTAAGAAAAATACAAAAAACATTTGTTAGTGGTATTATACAAATAAATACATTTTAACTACGAATTAAACTCAAAAGTTCAATTTTACAATTTTACGTAACCACTCGACAACTTTCAAATTTATGTAATTTCCCGGAATACTTTGCACAAAATCCACGTGCGAAATCATCGGTCCGGGAACCAAATATTTCCCGATTAAATTTGGAAATTTCCTCGCCATCAATTCAACCTCAATCGGCGTAGCCATTGCGTCATTCGAGGAATATATCAAACCGACTGGTACCCTGACATTCGATATATTGTACGATATCGGATAAGCCTAACAAAAATATTTACCAAAAATTAAAATTCAAAAAATGTATATTTTATTAATTTACCTGTCCGTATTCAACAAAATTTTCTTTCCTCCCGTAATCATAACCAACCATTCCGTATTTTTGATCGACGTTCTACACCAAAAACAATTCCCATCAAGTTTTATTAATATTACGGTATGAGTCCAAAAATCCGAATTTCAGAAATCCGGAATACTTGAGTTTTTAAAAAAGTCCGGATTTTCGGGTTTTTAACCCTACAATCCGGATTTTCGAACCTGTTCGGATGTCAAAATTTTTCCTCAAATTTTGAATATGTTAAAATTCATCCGTAAATGTGAAGTTTTACCAATTTTTTTTCTTAAATTTGACTTATTGTCTGAGAATCCGAAAAATATTAATACTTAAACTTAACGAATATCAAATTTTGATAAAAATTTTGATATTCGAACAGGTCCGAAAGTCCGGTTTATCGGAGTTTGGATTTTTGGACTTCTACTGTGATTCGTATACGAACCTCCATCCAATGATACAGAATGTGCATCGATACTCCTTCCAAATAATGATTAGTGTAGATTGGTATCCGGGTCTAAAATCGATGAATAAATTAAAAATTTTAGATAATCGGTGTAAAATAAAACTAATTGTGATTACCTTGTTTTGCGCGAAAGGGTTATATCCTGTCAGTGCTCCCGCGAGAAACTCACAAATTTGTGGTGATGACGCGGTGCATAATCTTAGCCATACGTCATCTTTTTGCTTAGTGTAGGGTAAGAGCGCTTTACCGAATAATGACTTAACTATATTCTACGAAAGTTAAAATAATTACGTTACACGGTAAAATGATAATTAAAAATTTGGTATGCTTACCAAAGCTATTCGAATAACATAGTAAAAGTTTCGCAGTAAGCAGGGTGCGTATCGCACATTGGTAGCGGGAGCTAAAGCAGTTATTCCCGCAATCTAAATAAAATATTTTATAGTAATTTTTATTTTTTAAGGAGGATAAAAGTGAATTTTCGGTTTTACTTTTTGGTTTAATTCCGGTTGCGTCGCTAAAGCCGCAAAGATGGCCGTCGTACCTGTCGAGTGTCCAACCGTCAAAACTCGATCGTAACCAGTTTTAAACCTGATGTAATTAATTATTACTGGAATATCGTATTTGGCTAGTTTATCCCATCTAAAAAAAATTATATTTAAAATATTGTGATGAGATTAGTTGAATTTGTGGTTTTCATACCCATGATGCCAAAATTTATTATCACTGTTTTTAATGGTGAGATGAGTTCTAGAATATCGATTTCCTCTGAAATTTCCCATCCAAACATCGTAACCTTTCTCCGCTAAGACGAAACCTAAAGTTTATAAAATTTGTTACAGCGCATGCGCAGTATGTTAATCCTGCATGTAATCTTACCTAAGCTGTTTTCTCGGTTCTGCACCCACATGGACGAACTGCATAAGAGTCCATGTTGTAGTAAAACTGGAATTCCATTTCGAATTTTATTTTTCTTTCCGAAAGGAATTCGGTGAATTTTAAGCACGTGTCCATCTTTAGTTACTACCGTGTGGTTTTCAGCTGGGTAACCGTAGAATGCGATTAATCTCGTCTGGGATTTAGCAAAATTATTAATAAAAAATTATGGTGAAGAATTTTTGTGTTTTTCAGTACCGTGTCGAGTTTTCCTTCTTCCGCGATCTTTCGGTCCAACGACGACATCGTTTCGATCGGTGGATAAGCATAATCGAAGATTATCCCGGAAATCCAGTAATCGATTTGCAAAGTGTGCAAGTTTAACACTATCACGAATATTACGGCAATCGTCGATATTGATTTTTTCGTCATGGCGAGCGTTTTAAAATTCTTCTAAAATTCAAATTAAAAGAACTTGCAAAATTGGTAAGTATTGATTTTTCCCAATATTTTGCTGAAAATATTATAAATTCTAATACAATTTGTTATTTTTCAGGTTCGAATCTCTCGAGCTACCGATACCGTTATCTGCGTGCTTCCTTACACCCAAGTTTTGCTTTTAAATACTCGTGTTAACGTACATCATTTAGTCCGATCCTATTGCATTAGTGCAGAACAGATGCTGAAGAACAAAGGAGGAATGACTTTTAATCGATACGTGTACCGATTAAAATTTAAACTCAGTTACAATAGAACCTCGTGCTTATGAAAAGGTGATTATTCATCCTTAGATTTCGTGATTACAACTTTTTGGTATTCTAGTAAACACGTGCAAATGTTTAATACATTATCTATAAGTTATTTTTACAAATGAACATGTTTAAATGTTCAGTTTTATTGCTAATTGCTAAATGCTAAATTTAATGTTAAGTAGATAGCATCGGTGTAATGGACTAATAATAAGTATTAGAATTATTGTCCATTATATTGAAAATGAAATTTATCTTTGAAGTAATCTTCAAATTTGCAAAAATGTTTTTGTAGATTATTGATTTTAATTTTTGCATTCCAGGTTCGGAGAGTTATTATGTTTTGGTGCAAGTTATGCAATGACGTAAGTGCTCGAATAAAGGCAAATGATGCGTGCGGTTCAATCCGGAGCGTTCAAGATGGTGAGTCAGCTTTTTAATCTATTGTACCGTATAAGATTACGAAAGATAAAATTCCCGGGCAAAGGCGAGTAACTGAATTTCGAAATGTGTTGATGTGGTCGCATTTGTTATATTAACTACACCAAAGAATATAGGAATGTGCGGTGTAAATAAGCTGAAATTTGAAAATATGCACTGTAATTCGGATGGGGGAAAAATGTGTTATTAGAAATGATATCTTTGGTAGATATAATTGACTATAAAACATTATAGTTTAATCTCAACGACCTGGTTTGAACTCGATGGTCACCTTGAACTAGATTGTTTAGGTTAAGCAATATAAACAGTGGTAGTACTGTATCTACACGTACATTTTTTAAAGCTGTGTATTTTATAGCAAATAGTTTGGGTTGCAAAAAACATACGTAGTTGAGTTTTGTTTACATTTTGTCGAGAATTGTTTTTAGCAGCGAAAAATAATTCACTAAGATTTAATGACCAAAATTTTTGCATTTATTTTTAATGGACGTTTCGTACTGCAAAATTAATAAGGGTTAGGATGTAATTTATAATTTGAAAGTTTTTTATAGTTTAGGGATTAGAAATTGATAAAATTTCCGTGTTTTGGTGTATAGAACTGTGTATGTTATTATTTGACGTCACGATTCAACGATATTTCTCATCCCTCAATTTAATTCGAGTTTTCTGTAATAGACTTTTCCGAATCACCTGAGGATCGTGTGATCCTGTAACGTCACTGAAAATAAAGATATTTTTAGGATATGTAGTATTTTTAGAAAGTAGTAGGTCGTAGCTTGGATTAGAAGCTTCGAAGTCATCTTTGCGTTACAAATATTTTGGAATGTGGTTTTGTCGTGAAGTTGTGATTAATATTACGAACTGTAGAGTGAACTATTTGGATGTGCAGAGGAATTAGGATTAACGTGTGATTTTGGTTATAGTGCGGAATGGTGTTTCAACTCGATGAAATCACAACGATGAGTCGGAATAATTTTATTTCATGTTTTAGTTACCACACTACGCCAACTTGGCGTCGAATATTTTTAAGAAAATAATGTAGTGACAAATGTTTTAAAACGATACTTTGAATCCTTACCGTAGATCTTTTCACGCGTGTTTTGAATTACGGTTCGATGAATGCGTCGTTAAAAATACATTTAGAAAATATTAGTGCACCGTTTAAAACAAGAACAAATTTTTTTTATTACAGTAGAATGGTTGTATAAATAAATTATTTTGTACAATTTTACGTAACCATTCGGCAACTTTTAAATTTGTCGGTATCGGTTTAGATAAGAAAATACAATGTGAAAACTATAAATTAAAACTGTTGACTATAATAAAATGTAATTTAATGTTCGGCAAGTGTGATTTAAAATAAGTTAAAACCTTAATCTAACTCATCGCTAAAGATGAGCTTGGATTAAAATAATCTTCCGCAATCCGCATTAAGCATGAGAAATCACGAATTTGTGAAAAACTGGTCAAAAATTAAATATCTATTTCTTTGAGTATAAAATTTGTTTTAACAAAAATACAAAAGAAATTAGTTAGTGGTAATATACAGATAAATACAATTTAACTAAGAATTTCGACTCAAGCATTCAATTTTACAATTTTACGAAACCACTCGACAACTTTCAAATTTATGTAATTTCCCGGAATAATTTGCATAAAATCCACATGCGAAATCATCGGTGCGGGAACTAAATATTTCCCGATTAAATTCGGAAATTTCCTCGCCATCAATTCAACTTCAAACGGCGTAGCAATTGCGTCATTCGAAGAATATATCAAACCGACTGGTACCCTAACTTTTGATATATTATACGATATCGGATAAGCCTAACCAAAATATTTAACAGAAATTAAAATTTAAAAAATGTATACAGAATTTTATTAATTTACCTGTCCGTATTCAACAAAATTTTCTTTCCTTCCGTAATCGTAGCCTACCATTCCGTATTTTTTATCTATGTTCTACACAAAAAATAACTTCTACTAATTTTTAATCAAGTTTTATTAATGTTAATTCGTAAACGAACCTCCATCCAATGATACACAATGTGCATCGATACTCCTTCCAAATAATGATTAATGTAGATTGGTATCCGGGTCTAAAAACGATGAGTAAATTAAAAATTTAGAAAATTGGAGTAAAATAAAACTAATTACCTTGTTTTGCAAGAAAGGGTTATAGCCAATCAGTGCTCCCGCGAGAAACTCACAAATTTCTGGTGATGACGTGGTGCATAATCTTAGGCATGCATCACCTTTATGCAAAGTGTATGGTAAGATCACTTTATCGAATAATGACATAGCTATATTCTACGAAAGTTAAAATAATTACGTTACACGGTAAAATGATAATTAAAAATTTGGTAAGCTTACCATAGTAAGTCGAATAACACCGTAAAAATTTCGCAATAAGGTGGGTGCGTATCGCACATTGGTAGCGGGAGCTAAAGCAGTTATTCCCGCAATCTAAATAAAATATTTTATTGTAATTTTTATTTTTTAAGGAAGGAAAAAGTGAATTTTCGGTTTTACTTTTTGGTTTAATTCCGGTTGCGTCGCTAAAGCCGCAAAGATGGCCGTCGTACCCATCGAGTGTCCAACCGTCAAAACTCGATCGTAACCAGTTTTAAACCTGATGTAATTAATCATTGCTGGAATATCGTATTTGGCTAGTTTATCCCATCTAAAAAAATTATATATCTAAAATATTAAGATGAGATTAATTGGATTTGTGGTTTTTATACCCATGATGCCAAAATTTTTTGTCACTGTTTTTAATGGTGAGATGAGTTCTCGAATATTGATTTCCTCTGAAATTCCCCATCCAAACATCGTAACCTTCCTCCGCTAAGACGAAACCTTATTTACAGAAATTTTGTTACGGCGCATGCGCAGTGTGTTAATCCTTTACGTAATCTTACCTAAGCTGTTTTCTCGGTTCTGCACCCAAACGGACGAACTGCATAAAACTCCGTGTTGTAGTAAAACGGGAATTCCGTTTCGAATTTTATTTTTCTTTCCGAAAGGAATTCGGTGAATTTTAAGCACGTATCCATCTTTAGTCACTACCGTGTGATTTTCAGCTGGATAACCGTACAACGCGACTAATCTCGTCTGGGATTAACCCAAAATTATTATTATTAAAAGATTATGCTAAAGAAGAAT
>JAQIWS010001697.1:0-10443 GCA_034696085.1 Stigmatogaster subterranea | reverse complement strand
CCACTTGACTTATAGAAGTCGTGACGCGAAACACGTCACATCCGGCTTTCAAAAGTCACTTATGGCAAAAGTCACTTCTACTTTTGGAAAGTGAACGCACCTATATTAACGCGCGTTGACATTGCGGTGATAGAATTTTAGCACTACCGAAAGTTGGGTGGCTTTTTCCTAAATTTCTGTTACAGATTTGCTTTGTTATTATTTAATTGCAATTTTTGATATGTGAATCTTTACTGACAATTTCAAATTTTTATATTTTTTGAGTCATTAATTTTTAATAAAATTTTATTACTGAGTGCGATTTTTCTAAGGTAAACTTGTCCTTTTGCGTCTACGCAATTACTGTATTCTTAATTTTGTTTAATCCTTTTGCGAATGAATATTTAAAGCAGTGCAATTTGTAATCTTTTGAAAATTTCGGCAAGATTGTCGAAGGTTCGTAATTTATCCACTTGAAGTGCAACTGAAAGATAGTTAATTTTAAAATAAAACGAGAGAAACTTTTCCAGATATTGAAAATTTTCCTTTTAATCACGATTTGCTTTAAGTTAATTAATTACCTTGAATTTGTTAAATACATTTAACATGCATTGCAAAATTATTTTTAACTTTTGTCAAGGTTACTTATACTGTATTAATTTTACAAGTTTGTACCCTAGTGTAACTGTGAAATGACCTAAAAATTACGCGCTGTTACAATTTAAAAATTAATATTTTAATTATTTTCGAATTATTGGTGCTTTCGTAATATGAAAAATTCTGGATATTTACTTGCATTTAGCCACAGTATAAAGAATTGTATGATAAATGTAAATTTAATATTTTTAATGTTACATTTGCAATATTTACCGGTACGACTGGTGTATGTTGATAATTGGTGTTGTTGTTATTATTAGAAAAATCAAGATTGAGTATTGTGATTTAAATTTTATATTTTTGTGCCAATACCGAATTACTGATTTTGAAGTGTGTTGAGCAGTGAATTTTTAATTAAATTTTGAGTAAACAATTTGTCCTTATTTTTTTCAGACTCATGGATTAATTCTCACATATGTTAAATTCGCAATCACGTGGCAGGAATTTTTGATACTTAGCCTGGGCCGATTTTCAAAGCTGTCTATGACGTCGTTACCAAATTTTTCCCGTGATAAAGAATAGGCGTAACAACGTGTTAATTACGACACCTTCGAATATCAAACCCCAGAACCTTTATTTTGAATTAGTAATGTTTGTGGAATGTAAAAATTTTTTTATCCTACGAGTAAAATGTTGTCTTGAAATAACAATTTTTGGCATATAAAAAATTTTTACTCCCTGAATTAAAAAACTATTTGTATTAGGATGAAGTCTTAAATTGAGAAAATTAAATTTGTTGAGTTGGTGGTAGAAGAAAAGTTAATGTTGAGTTTGTGATTTAAATTAATGATTTTTGTATCAAATTTGAATTGCAGGTTTTGAAATGTGATCAACAATCAATTTTTAATCCGTTCATCGATTTTGTGAGATTATGTGAGGCGAATCAGTTTTTTGTAACGAAAATTGATTTAAATTTTAAATGGCATACTTTGCAAGAATTGTTAGTGAAAAAACTAATTTGCAGATTTTGACCCTGCTGCTGTTGTTTTAATTTGTAGATTTGGAGATGTTGACTGAAAAAAGAGCTCACTGTGGAAATGTTGAATTTAATTTTTAGTCAACAACAGCCGTCACACCATCGCTGCAAGAATTTGTTTTATGTAAGTTATAAAAAATCTAGAAATTTGTCAATATAATACTGTACGTTCTTCTAGTCACGCTCAAAGCTATTTTAAATACGGTACTTACATTTTATGCACATTTTTTTCAGGCTTTAAGATAAGAACTTGAGATTTAAAAATATTCTTTGTTAAGTGATTTTACAAAATTATACATAACTGCCGTGACGAACAAAAGCTTTGTATCCTCATACAAAATTTTGACTTGAAGTGGAAAATTGTTTAAGTCACGTGTTAATTTAAAATTTGAAACAGTTTTTCTAATGCAAATTCGCATGTCACTTGGAATTAACCGTCTTTAATCTTCGCTGTCAATTTTTAAAAATTGCGATAACTTTGTTCGCAAGTGTGCTTGTTATTCATCAATATTTGTATATTAATTTCATTAATTTTTTTTACGAGTGCAGAGCAATTCGTAAGGAAAGCTGAAAATTTCGGTTGGTTTGTCGAAAATTTGTACTGTACGCCACGAATTGTCGTCATTTTGAATTTACTTAAACTGAGACGATTTTTGTTGAAGTCATTCAATCATAGTTATTACTTTTTGTAATGTGAAAAATTACCATTGACTTTTGTGATTTTATTTTTACTAATTTAAGATTATTTCTTACCGTGGATCCATTGCAAATGTGCCAGATTTCCGTCATTATTCTTATTTTGCCTTATTTTGTTTGTGTTAAGGATGTATTAGATAATATTGTCCTAGAGAAGTCTACTGTAAAATTTATTTTAATTTGGTTAAGTATAAAACTCAATTACTAGGGAATTTTGCAGTTGGGAAAAATCGTTTTTATTAAGAGAACAATTTGTCACAAGTAGTTGCCTTGGAAATGTTAAATTTTATTTGTGTCTTTGTTTTACCGGTAAGTAACAAATTTAAAAAATTTAATGGAAAATTAGTAATTTTAATATTCAAGTAACGCTCAAATTTGTACACTGCTTATTACTGATGAATTTGCTGTAGTAAAATACACAGAAAATTTTTGATTGATTTGTTGGAGTAATCGATGTTGTTAGAAATTTAGAGTAAAGTTTCATAAACTTTTACTTGTAAAATCCAGAATTTTGTCACTTTGAATTTATTATAATATATTATGCTCTTAATCGGGCAATGTTTACATTTTATGTGAAAAATCTTCGTCTTCGATGTTTTATGTACCGTAAAAGAGGAGTTTATAAAATTTATTTAAATTTGTTTAAATTCATGTGCTGCCGCTCCAAATTTGATGGATTGCAGGGAGTTTTACAGTCTGGAATTTGAGAGCTACAAAATGTATTTGACGTACTGTATATAGATTATTTTGTAAGATTAATTGATTGTATCCACTTAACGATAAAATTCTACATACACTATGTCAATTTTTAATTTTCTGTACATGTAACAATTTTACCAAAATTTAAGCGTATTTTATGTATAGGCGACGGGTAGCTCGGCGTGGATATGTTGTATTTTATCTTTAGTCAACAACCGTATTAAACAGTCTCGCGTAAGCTGATGAATTTGCTTTAACACATAAAGGATTAACTTTAGATAATTTTAGTTGTGTGAAAAGTAACTGAAAGATGTTTTTCAGGTGGTGGTGGTAACCGATAATTTTAAAATAAAATATGATTATAACGAAGTACCGGTAATCTTCAATACTTAGCCTGACTTGATATTTTGTGTTTGAGAAAATGTTGTGATTAAGCATAAATTTACGATGGATTAAATTATTTGACGTTTTGAATTTCGGTGATTTTAACAGCTCAGAGAATTTCAATTTTTCGTCGTGAATTGTGCGACAATTTTTTTGTAATACTGTATTGATCTTTTATTTCTGGACTGTAAAAAATGCACTTCAATTTGAGTTCAATTACCAATTTAAAATAACAGGACGCTTTTGCAGAATTACTCGTTTAAAATTTTTTTAACGCAAAAATTTTTAAACCTCAGTTTACTTTTCGAATTACCACAATTTGTCATTTCTACTCGCCGAGTAATCTAAGCGCGTTTTTAGTTTGTAAGCAACAACATTTATAACGCTAATAATTCAATTCGAAGTGGCATTTTTGCGTGATGAGTGAAATGTTAAATTTCAGGATCATCCAAATCAATAGAATTTGCCATATTAATCACTGCTATAGTCTATTTAATATTTTAATTTAAGTGAGTGGTTATTAACATGGGTTGTATTCTTGCTGTTAAAATTGGAGATGTAACGTTCCGTAAATTAAATTTACGGAATTTGACAGGATCTGTGGTTCGGAAAATACAATCTTGAAATTAAAATTGAAAAACGTTCTCTTGTAAAAGTTCAATTAATCAAGTAATTTTGTGCAGTTAGTAAAAGTTGTAATTTTGACTCTCAATTTTACACATTTTGCTCATTACTGATGAATTGGATGTAGAGGTATTTAAAAATAATACTTTAGTGATATTTAACTGAAGTGAGAAAATTTACGTGTATCGTATTTTAAAAGTTTATTTTTTGGTGAGTTGTAGTGAATTTTATTTTTATATAGAAGTGGCGAATTTTGTTAGCAAATGTGCCTTTATTTTTGGACTAATGTTTTTCACCCGTGGACTTATTTGGAGATATTCTTGTAATAAAACGCGAGAAACTTTTTCTTCGTACCTAATTGTGGAAACTGGAAACGTTGTGTACCATGTATGTGTAACACAATTATGAACGACATGCTTAATTTAAAATTGGGAAATTTAATTGTGTTAATATGCTGTGTCAAATGTTAAAATTAACTGACGACAAATTTGTAAGATTTAAAAGTAAGTTTTAATTTTGCACGAAAATTGTTTTCCAGATGTTAGAAAATTGTCTTCGCCAAACACCTTTTTTCCGTAAATTTTTAGTTTGTCGAATATGTCTAACAAGTCTGAATGACAGAATGATTTTGAATTTTTCTCTTCTAAAACTGTTACCTACTCGAATTATTTTCGTTACACGATTATTTAGAAAACGTATTGAGATTCTATCAGATACTCTGAAAATTTGAATAGCAAAATAAGCCTGCTAAGCCTTACAGTCAAAACTGTCATTATTAAATTACACCGATACGTTATTTAATTAATTTAATAATATCACAGATTAAGAAAAAGTTTTATGTCTGCAAAAATTATTAATTTCTGAAAAATAATTTTTGCAGAGAAGGTAAGAATTTTCTTCGCAATTACGCCTATTTTTTTTTAATTTCTTATTTAGTTATTTAACAAAAGAATTTGAATTTTTTCCAAGGCTGCTTGTATTAATTTATAGTAATTTCAATGTTAATATTTGAAAAACTGAATTTGCGTTCTGATTGGCTTGTTTCGCCATTTAGAATTAATTCGAATTTTTGGTGGTTGTTATCCAGTATTTTATAATTACGAATTGAACACGAGTATTTTTATATCGCAACGAATCCCAGGTCAAGTTTTGGGCAAATTTACACAAAATGTCAACAGGATGCCTCTACAATTAACAGTTTAATTTCTGTTTTAAGATAATTTGTAATCCAGTTCGCGAGTTAGTACAAGTATTTGCAAGATTTTCAATTTTACTTTTCAATGGAATTTTGCTTATTCAAATCATCCGCGAGTTAGCATGAAATAAATTGCAGCCATTGCCAAAAACAATCTTTTTGACTTTTAATAGCATTCTTTGCAAGAATTGGTAGAGTGTAGGTTATGCTATTTTAAAGATGTTGACTGAATAAAAAACTCAATATCGAAATATTGGATTTTATTTTTAGTCAACAACATTATTATATGTCATTTATCAGGCAGAATTTGTTTTACTTATTCAATTTTTAGAATATAATGGTAAAGTTGTAAATTTAATATTGTAGTAACGCTCAGTATTATATTTGTTTATTTTATTGCCTTTGGTTTTGTGTGTCGCCCGATGAACTACGGTAGCTGTTTGGGCGACATTAAACTCATAATCTTTCTCTACTGAGTGTTGAACATGATGTAACGGAATTTTAAAAAAATTATCTTAGAGAAATTTAATTTTAAATGAGGTTTACTTTTTGATTAGTGTGCAATGTATGCCGCTAAAGTTAATCCTTCGTAATATATTTACATAGGTTTTTTGTAATTTAAAAATTTGTTGAAGCTATTTTGCAAATTGTTAAATTTTCATGCAAAAGCCGTCATACCATACCTGTGCAAAAATTTGTTATAAAATCTGAAAATGTATAAATTAGTCATTATAATACGGTACTAAGTTTGATTCAAACTCCGACGTTGTTAGAAATTTTAAAGTTATAAGTTTCAACAATTTTTATTTGTAAAATTAAAATTCTGTCGTTCTGAAGTTACCTTAATTTAAAGTGATGTTTATTGATTACAAAATATTATTTAGGTATAACGTAAACATTTTGTAATTTTGTAAACGCTTTTGTATTAATTCAGTAATTTGGTTTATGTTCTTTTTTTCTGTTTTGTTTGACCTCAATGTTTGGGCGACTACTTATATTTGTCTTTTACTCCGTAAACGAGCTTAATCCAGTCTTCACGTCTTTTTGTACTCTGTACATGATGCGATTTTTGTAAAATTAAAGCATAAATTTTTACGTGAGAAAAAATTTATTTCGTGCAAGTTACTTGCAAACTCATTAATGTCTTATTATAGTGTGCATTAAATTTAATGTTATGCAAGCATTAGGTGTTTATTTATTGAATGTGCTCTGTACGGAAATGTCGAATTTTATTTTTAATCAGCAACCATGATAGCTGATCAAGTTGTTCAAGGGAAATAATATATTAATTTTAAGAACTACAGTTGGTTGTTCATTTATTACTGTAATTTGGTTAAATTTAACTTTGATGTATTTACTCCGTATTTTAGAACAGTCTGTTAGCCCGAGAAAATGTGAAATATTTATTAATTTTTTGATATACCGTCACAAGTTGAGCATTTGTTGAATACAGAGCCTACTGTGCTAATATTTTAATTTGAAGGTGTTAGAGACGTTGACTGAAAAAAAAAAACAATTATGGAAGTGTTGAATTTTATTTTTGGTTATCGTCGTACGGAATTTGTTTTAAATAAACAATTTTTGAAATATGTTAAATTAGTAATTTTAATATTCAATCAAATCTTCACATTATTTATTACTGACGAATTTGCAGTAATGCAATACAAAAAAAATATTTTGGTGAAATGTAATTAAAAACAGGCAAACTTGAATACGTACTTCAAAACCATATTTTCTTAGTGATTTGCAAAGTACAAAACACAGTCAAATTGTACAAATATGCCTGTAATTCTATAATTTCGTACTTTGCTGAAATTTCCGTATGTATTATTCAAGCCTTATCCACCTTCTTAAGATTTAATTTTAACTGGGAAAATTTATTTACAATTTAAAAGTTGTTTTTTTTTGAGATTTTACACGGACTAGGAAATTTTTTTTTTAATACACAGATAAAACTGTTTCTTGACGTGGATTACAATATTTTGTATTGAATGTGAAAGAATACAGTTTCTTAGTTCAAAGTGAATGAAAGTCAGTGAACTGACTTCACGCGTTGGTTGAGGTTACGACGGGTGGGCTAAGTGCAAAAAAAAAAACAATTTTTACAATACTTATATTTTCATGTATTTAACATTTTTGTTACTAGTTCTGTGTAAAAGTTAACGTGTTAGAATTTTTTTTGTTAAATTCGAGTTCGAGTGTGCTGTTTCAAATAATCTTAATTTCTGATGCTTTTTTACCTTATTGATTACATTCTTCTACTTAAAAGCTACTCTTACCGTCAACATTAACACTTACCGTTCTAAATACTTGCTTATTGTTGCAATCATGGTGGTGAGTAATCAGAATTATGTTCAGTCTAGCTATATTTTATTTTGCGAACTTGGCAAGAGCATAATTATACAAAATATACAAATTGTATGGTAAACCTTATTATAATGTTTCAACTTGTCACCAGACGCCACTAAAGTCAACTCGTGTAATCATAGCAACGGGAATCGAATACGAGGTTCAGTTTTGATCGTATGGACTATGGAACGGTCGCAGTGGAAATTAAATTTCGAACGTTGATGTTAATACGTGAGCAATTTTTTAAGTCAGTCAATTAATTGGCGGGTAGCTTAAATTTTATGCTTAGATTTATGCTAGAAACGTTAAATCCCTTAACGTTGTAAACTTATTACAGCATTCATGTAAAATTCGAATCCGCCATGTTGGGTTTAACCTAACACGATGAGTGAAATGTTTGTTTTTAAACATAAGTATCACACAGAGTTTTAAGAGAGAAATGTGGTTTGGGTTGCTTTGTGAATTAAATTATTGCTGTTTTGTTACATTACCTGGTATACACAGCACGAAACAAAATTATTTTAACCGTTTTTAGCGCTTTGGATATTCTACAAGTTTTATACCTTTTAAAATAGAATTCAATATGAAGAATGATGAGCGTGTTGTGGGTACTCCGTTAAATGTTAAAAATTTGTTCAGTTTGTTAACATCGCTAGTGCATTAGATTTTTTTAGTGGTATTTGTATTAGAACTCAAAAATTGAAATATAACTTTGAATTGGTTTTAATTTGTGGTTATTTTTGGTAAATAAATTTCTCAGAAATTTTTACAATTTAGAGTGCATAAATTTTGGACTATTTTGAAAAAATATTTAGCAAATCGGTTAAAATAAAACTTTTCGATGAGATAACTTCGTGACACGATGTCTGATTTTTACTTTATTATACAAGTGAAGAATTGTTAATGCACAATTTCTGGCAATCTCAGTGACTTGTACGACTAAAAAAAAAACAATTTAAGACACTAAAATATTCCAGAAATTACGGGTTGATAACTGAATTTTACTTATTTTGCGCTATTTATGAATATTGTGATTTATATCCGTTGAATTGTTTCGCCATCAACCCAAAACACCAATAACCAGTTAGCCACAAATTTGTACTTTTTTTCATCTACCGGTATGTGAATACGTGACAAGATTTCATTAAGTTTAATCTGAGGTATCACTATGAATTTGATACAGTGACACGTGGTTGTTAATATTTTGATTGAAGTAAATGGTTGTTAAAATGCTGGATAACGTGTTTTTACTGTTAATTAACATGCTGAATGTGATAAGATCGATGTTTGATAAATACAATTTTAAAATTAAAATTGAAAACATTTTCTTGTAAAAGTTCGATTATTCAGGTACTTATTTACAGTTAGCAATACGCAAAGAATTTTGGTTAGCTGATTGCAAATGTACCTTGACTTAGAGTATCTGCGTGGTTTCTTTTTGATTAATGCAGATGACATAACTTACATTGTATATGGATGACGCTACTTTTGTAGATAACAATATGAAAAAATTGGATGTACAATATATTTAACATTACCAGAAACGTTAATTTGTTGCAGCATTTGCTAATTTACATTTTGAAAACGTTTTCTCACACAATTCGCACGTGTCGTTTGAAATTAATTTGCGATAATTTCAATGGGAAAAAATGCTAAATGTAAT
Organism: Stigmatogaster subterranea; assembly: GCA_034696085.1. NCBI lineage: Eukaryota > Metazoa > Arthropoda > Chilopoda > Geophilomorpha > Himantariidae > Stigmatogaster > Stigmatogaster subterranea. The sequence continues at coordinate 1,221 of JAQIWS010001697.1, read as the reverse complement.
TTTCATAGTTTGCGATGTGAATAATCTTGGTTAGAATGCACAATTAAGTACGCTTTTGTACTATTTGGTTAAAATGTATTTCTTTCAGTATATTATGTAAACCGTTTAGAAATTTTCGTATTCTTCGGTTGAAATGTGTAATTTAGCAGGTGGGAAAAGTTGTTATAATTGAAAAATCTCTAGAAGTGTTTGTTGTTAATTTTCTGATTTCTTGAAATTGCATTACCGTAGTCAAAAATGTTAGAAAATTTCCATTGCTCGTCTGAAGCGATGTAACAAATAAAAAATTACTTTTTTAATTTGTTCGTTTTGGAGTTTCAATTGTAACAAAAATTGTTACATCGAAAAAAACTGGAGCAGGGTACAGTATAATATTGTAACAACTTAACCGTAAAATGAACTCTTTTATGAAAATTGTTCAAAATAATTTCTATACTGGTTATCTTAACAAAGATTACATTTTTTCATTTGTGGTTTTTACATTTACCCTATTAGTAAATTGGTATTGCTATATTAATTCTTTGCGGATTTATTAAGCAACTCCTTGGTGAAGCAAAAATTTTGAAAGTATTATCTGTTAAGTTCGAACTTTGAATACTCACCACAGATGTCAGTATCTTCTTAAGTAATCCAGCAACGAAGATGACGAAAGCGAGGCACAATCTGAATCGTGAAGCCGTGGATCGTTGTCGTAAACCTGATGCGGAGAATCGCATTTCGAAAAGAACCCCTCAAAAGAATTAATTTAAAGTAGGTTTATATATCACTGCAACATCAACGATATTAGAATATTATGAAATGTTTAAAATTTTTATTGAATTTTTGAAAATTGTTTTCACAAAAAAATTCGAACGCACCATTTTGAATAGTTCAAAATGGCGTGTTCGAATTTTTGACTTGCGATGATTTTTGTGCGCATGTTTTTAACATTTTTGTAACAAGTTTTTTAAAACCGTGTAGAATAATTACCGTATTTTAATAAGCCTCATGCATGGAAAACATTATTGTGTATTAGGATTTAGTCTTAGATGTTAAGTTTGACTCGTATTGCCGGTACTGCTTATTGGTTAACATAAGGCGCGTTCAGTTCGTAAAAGTCAATTTCACTTCCACTTTTGTGAAAAGTCAAGTGATTGTAAAAGTCAAATTTCACTTTTACTTCACCTGCGCATGCGTAATTAGTCCGAATTGACTATTTCAAAATGGACGCCCGCCCACGTG
>JAQIWS010001696.1:0-10447 GCA_034696085.1 Stigmatogaster subterranea | reverse complement strand
AGATATATAATGCATTTACCTGTCGAATTTTGTTTGTTAATTGTGCAACTATTGTATAAAATGCCTTTAAATTTTGTTGTTTTGTTGATAAAATTCTACTGAGAATAATATTAATAGACCAGTATTGTATTATATACAAATATTACGTCACATTTTATATAAAAAGATATTTTAATCACTGCCGTAAAGTACGTTCGAATTTTTATTTTTCGCATGTACTCTGAACGCAATATCAACTTTAATTTCTTAAAATTTTAATGAACTCCATCAACCGTCGAATAAATTATTCAAATAGAATTATCCTACAGGGAAATATTGCTAAAAGTAATTAAAATTAAGTTTACTTGTGTTTGCACAAGCTTACACTTCTCGCTGGCTATTAAATTCAAAATCCTTGAAGATAAACTACAATGGTATATACTTAAAGCCTTTAGTCATCGTGGCGATAATTCTCTAAAAATAGTTTCAAAAGAAAAAAAAAAAACAATTTCACGTATTACTACTTTAATTAATTACTAACGTCAGAATTAAAAAAAAAATTTCGTGCTAATCTGGAAATTTAAAGGTTGTATTAATAGAATTCCAATTAAACGAGTAGCTTTCGCAGATCAAATTCCACAAATATTAAACCCAAATCACCAAAGTATTCGTTATTGACCGTTGAACTTTAATGAACAAGTTATTAAGTAATCGATATTGTTCCTTTTAATTACAGCACATACTTCGTGCTACTTCAATCGTTCTATTTCTATTACCGACATAAATAATTAAACCGCAAACTAAATCAACGAGACGAATTTTAATCAAAGTAATTTAGAAGAACTTTTAATCGCGTCATATAATACATGAAAATTCAAATTCACAAAATGCCAATAATTCATCCAGACACCCTTTGCCACTGAAAAATATAATCCAAAAAAAAAAAATCAGCTTAAATTACATTCGCGCTCGTTGCGGCGTTTTGGTTTTGATTAAAATACAAAATACAGATCGTAATATAGTGCTAAAGAACAGCGAAAATTCAAAATAATTCATTATCCAAAGAAAACAAATCATTTTAAATCAGCGCGAATAGATTTTTTCTCCTTATTAAGCAGTGTAATAAGTACAAAGGAATGTATAACTTTAACAAAAAGAACAAAAAAAGATAATAATCCAAGTCTAAAATAAATTACACTTAGTTCTGTTCAAAATTTAACTTTTACCGGACATCTGTGTGCCAATTAAAATAATACGCATTTTAAAATAAAATTCCAACAATATTTCATAATTTATAATTTTTCGTTACGAAATAATTTCGTATTACAAATCTCTAACCAAATCCGATCACAAGTTATTTGCGTTAAACATTATTCATTAACAGAAAGACTTTGGTAAATCACAAGGGACATAATTTCTTAAAGTACCAAAAAAAATTTTATACTTTAACATAATACGCAAAACTTCAAATTCACTAAAAAAAAAAAAATCATAAAAAAGATTACGAAAACTTTTTTCTGTAAAAAGAAACTAAAGTGATCCCCGTCATATTTGTTGCAGATATACAAAGTACATAAATCTTTAAATGGAAGTGAAGCATTAAAAAAAACAAAAATTAATTTGGAAATATAGTTAAAGAGCAGCGTCCATTTTCTTTTTAAACTCTACAAACAATGCAACATGGGTAATACAAAAGCTAGTTAACAGTAAGAATGATTAAGAATTATTTATTTATAACTATTATTATTAATTAATGTTATTATTATTATGACTATAGATTATTGAGATAAACCAAATTTGAAACGAAAAAATAATAATAATATTTCTATCACGGTTTATCTTCTGGAAGTTAAAAATAAACCTAACATTTCATTGGAATCTTTCTCAAATAAACTTGATTATGTCGTCCAAACTCCGCGAAATTTTCATTTTCTCCTCTTGTGCAAAAAAGGAAAATAAAATAAACACACGATAACTGTTATAGTTATTTACAGGAAAATTTTAAGGAGATTTTTTCATATGTTTTTGTACGATGGCTGGAGTAAGTTTCAGTTCATTACAGTACTTGACGGTGACTTTTTCCGATTTCTGCGCCGGTGGTTTGTACTCGGCGTCTGGCCATTGCGTTTCTTTATCTTTTCGTTGACTCGTTTTCTTCCTCGGATTTGTTTTTACCCGGAGAAATTCTTCTGATGTTAATACCACAATCCCGTTAGCTGTCAATAATTTTCCATGCCTAGTTTTCAAGTGTCTTTTGTACGTATTTCTGGTCTTAAACCTGAAACATAATTTTATTTTAATTATGGTTGACCAAAAATGACATTTACAAAATTTTACCTAAGCCCACAATCAGTGCATTCAAATGGAGTTTCTCCCGTGTGTCGCCTCATGTGTTCTTTAAAGTGACTCGGGTGTCGAAACTTTCTACCACATTCGTTACACGTGAATCTACTTTTATTATTGTGAATCAACATGTGGTAATTAAGGCTGTGCTGTCTGGTGAATGTCGTGTTACAAATATTGCAAACGAATGGTTTAATTCCTGAAAAAATTTTTTTTGATGTAATTCATTAACCATTTTTAAAATTATTGAACTGCGACTTAATTACCAGCATGACTCCTGTAGTGGTACATCAGAGTCGCTTGGGCAGTAAATATTTTGTCTTGACATATTTTACAAACCAACGCCACTCTTTCATCCTTTTTCTTGGTTCTTAGCATGCGGATACATTTCAGAGCAAGTTTCTAGAACAACAAATTAAATGATAAGACCGTCTAATACTACGAAAACAAAAATAATATTAATAAATTAAATACCCTTTCCCACTCCGGACTTCCTTCTTTCAACGATACTTTGGTCGTTGTTGACTTCGTCGTCTCCGTTTTACTACTGACAGGTTTCTCCGAATCATCACTTTCATTTTCTTCATCTTCTTCCTCCGAGGAATCACTACTTTCAGTCGCGTACTCCTCCGGTACAATAATTTTATTAATCCTCCGAATTCGTTTCGGCTTATTCGTCAACGCTACGCTTTCCAAAAGATCAGCTTCTGTAAAGAAAAATACGTGCGAGTAAAAAACTATTTTTTTACTTACTTAAGAAAATTTGATGCTAAGTAACCTTTCAAAGTAGCAGTCGTTCGTTGATTAATTCTCGGTGATATCACTTCGTACATTTGACCAACCAACGGATCATTTAAAGAATTCAAATGCGGATATGTCGGCACGGTGCAATCAGGTGCTAATAATTTCGAATACGCTGGTGACTTTACAGTAATACTTCCTTCACTTATCACAGGACATTGATACACTATTTCTTTTTCAACATTTCCTTCGTCTTCGTCTGAAAAAATCAACTCCCAATGATCAATTTCCGCTTTTTTGCCATTTACACAAGTGTACGTGTGATCATCGGGCCACTGCGACTTTACTGGAACTTCCTCGGGCATTTTCACTTCTTCTGAAACTGTTTGTTCATCCGCGAGCGATGTCTCGGTGCTCGCTTCGCTCGTTTCACAAACACGTTTTCTCTTCCTAGGTCTTGCCAATCCTTTCTTCAAATTTTCTGCGCCCGAGTTTTGTTCAGTCATTGTCTTCGTTAATGTTTTACTCGGTCGGCCAACAGATTTGGCAGTTCCATTGACGCGAGTAGCTTTGACCGCGGATTGTTTTTTAGTGGAATCGGTTCTTTCAGTGGATTTGTTTGATTTATCGCCATTTTGTTTAACGTCTTCGCTTTCTGTATCAGTCAACGTTCTGTCTTCCCCAGTCGCCAACGGGAGCAGACGGGTAAATTTGCCAGTTTCGGCTATCGTAACCATTGTCTTTGATGAAGAAGCTGGCACTCCTTTACAATTTTTGTCTTTCACCTGCGACATCAATCGTTTAGCTCTCATTGCCCTTGTATTTTTGCGCAATACACGTCGTCTGCTGCCTTGAAAAGCTTGAAAAAGAAAGCACAAAATCTAAATTTACACAAAGAACAAAACAAAACTGGAAATTACCTGCTAATCTTTTTTTCCTCGCGTTTAAAGTTTCTGCAATAAATTTTCTATCCGGTGATCTATCTGGTTCTGTAAACATTAGGACAACAGAATTAAAAACCATTTTCAAATTTAAAAAACAATTTTTTGTTACTATTATCTTCGGTGACTAATTCTGCAATATGCGCTAATAAATGCGTTTTCATGAGAAGACGAGCTTTGTGTTCGTTGCCAAAACTCGAATATTTCTGCTGACACTTGTCCGGCATCAAATAACAAGTGAACATGTAAGTTTTCCGCAGTTCGTCAGCAGTCTGTTCACTAAACATATTGAGCAGCAGTCGATCTGACAACATTCGGATCTGATCCAAATTGAGCAAATCTGAATTATACGGCGTTCGACGAATGGGCGAAGTGGTCGCGGGCGTCTGATCATGCAAATAAAAAATTAAAACAAAAACTTTTTTAAGTGACATTTTAAAAGTTTGTCTGTTTTTAATAACTCATCGGTGATTTTACTTTTATTGTCGATGATGACACCGGTGTCAGGACCGGGTCGTTTTTAAGTGTCGCTGACGCCACTTCGGCCAACATGTCCAGTAACGCCACCGGACTCGGATCTTGCATTCGACCGTCGCAAACTTGAGTCGTCGTGATTGTAGAATTGGACAAAACGTGATTGGGTTGCTTGATTTTTTCATTTCTCCGCGGTTGATCATCCGTGTCTGACGACGAACTGTTGCTTTGGTGCCGAGTTTTTTTTCTATTACGACCTGACAGTACAAAAAAAAATTAAACTGATCAATAAATATTACTTTAAATGTCTAAAAATAGATATCACAAGAAATTTGAAAAATAAAAACAATTACAAAAAAACCGTGAAAAAATATTTTTACATTTGATGAACAAAATCAACAATTATTTTGAATTCAAGTCACTGAATTTTAAATTTTACAAAAATTCACCAATTAAAAAACATCCAAGCAATTTCTGCACTTCTCAGAATTTAATTATACACAACCGCTTTACTAACATAAACTAAAAAAAAAAAAAAATTTAACAAAATGTAGCAGTTGCACTACTATCTTTAATAGTTGTCACCACGGTTACCTATTCAAGCAGACAATATAAGCGACACGTTTCGTAGACAAACACACAATTAAACATATGGCCTTAGCTGCTTAATACTAAAGTAAAATTTCGACGATCGAATACGTCATGACAAGGCCAAACGAGAATGCAGACTGCAGTATTTTCACATTTATCAACGCAGTCTCTACATTCCGTCGTAACTAACTTTTAATCACACTCCAACAGCTTTAACAAGATCCGAAAAATCGTAAATCCAAATTACGAGCAAGGTGGTGAATAATTTGTGAGAGGTAGCGATGCAGACGCCATTGTGTCAAGATAGAAACTTCGGAATCTCAACCGTTTACAACGTCAATCTTTAACTATTCCAACAATCAATCGATTTTACACATCGTCTAATTTTGAATAAAATCCCATTTCGGGTGGACACACGTCGTCGTAACCCGCATCCTACCCATTTCGCTTAATTAACCCGCCGCGTTTGACGGGTAACAAAGTTGCATTTCAAGCAGGCGAAGTAGCAGCCGACGCACTCGATACATTATCGCCATTTACATATTCTTAATGTATTCACATCGGACTGTGCACTACGTAAGATTGTGGTAATCAACGCGATTAATCACGGTGCTGAAGGAAATAAAAATTACCTGTCCGCTGGTTGGTTTCCGTGGCGGGTATTTTCTTGTTTTTATTACAAGACGCCATGGTGTTCTCGAGTCTAGCTCGTCTGCTACCCAACAACAGTCTTACTTCAGTTGCATCCGTTTGGTTTTAAGGTAATTTGGAGGATTTTTCTGAAATTTATAAATTGTGTTATTTTAAAAATTGTTTTTGAGTGGTATTTGGAAAATAAGTGCTGTTATTGTTATACGTACTTTGATATAATTCACGTGTTGAAATTATTATTGAATGATTATTGCTAATGACACCGAGAACTCAGTGACGTTTGTGAACTTCCGGTGGCACAACCGACGCTCGTGATGGATTAATAAAATTCGGTGGTTGTTGGATGGGTTATGTAGGGTTATTTAAAATTAGGGATTAATTAAATCGTAATTTAATCGTGTGAATAAATTAGTGTGAGGGTATTATCGAGGTTTAGGTGGCAATAGTTATCAATCTCTTGCCACCGAATATTTTTTATACCGTCACTTTGCATTCAATTAGAGTCGCTGCTAAATGTCGCTAGGTGTCAGTAGCTACTGTTCAACAAATAATTTTTATTTAGGACTAAATTTATTTGACTTACCTCAAAATAAATTGACGCAGTAGAAATCGTATTTTAGTTTGTAATTATCTATCTGTAATACCAAAATAATTCAGCAAAAGAAACTATTGCTAAAAAGCAAAGTAAATTTTCCCAGATGCACTGTGGGAATTCATTTGTCGCATACTCTAGTCCCACAAATAAATTTGAAATTTTTTAATTTGGCGTGTTCGATCTATTACCCTAAACAAAACTTTAATTTGAAAAATTAAAAATTTTGGTATCGTTTAGTAACGATTAGATTACAATTTTGAATTTCTGTTACTCGGCATCGCACGCTGGTTTGAGACTAGCAACCACCACAGCCAACATGGCGTTAGTTGCATATACAGCTGGCTTTGAGGTGTGCCTTGCGTAGTTACTCTATCGTACTTGATCTCAAACGATGCCATTTAAAAATGAATACGTAAATTAAAGGTAAGTTACCCCGTACAGATAAATCTTCAACTCACGTTCAAAGCATAATCACTCATTTTTAAATTTTTCTACGACTATTTGCGCTCAGTCGAATGTCCCTTTAAATTAACTTGTTATAATTAAGCTTGCCACTATACGTTAAAATTGACCTCCCGCTGTCTGTTCCAAATACTTTTCGCATTAGTGAACCGTCAAGTCATTAAACTACTAGTTATTAATACAGCGAAACAACCCGCTATTATTCTAGGCCTACTATACCTACTACAAAACTATTGATTTTAAATTCATCTAAACGAGAAAAAAAATTATTTATATATTAGGTACAATTTAATGGTGCAATATGAGCAAATTACATATCCTAAGTGGGCGTGTAAACGCGGACAAGCTCAAGAAAAAATTTTCTGATTGAAGATAAACACGCTAACTATTTGAACTTGTTTGCTCCAATGTTTTATGGTGCGGTTTTAGCTTGTTTAGTCAAGCGTAGCTTTAAACGAATATCTCATAAACTGGATCTGTTTTTCTTTCGATCGAAGAAGCAAATATCGGATTACACCCGAGCCAGAGAAGGAAAAATTTAATAACAACACAGACAGAAAAAAAAGAGTAAAAATGAATTAGTATATTGCATTATGAAATACATGATGTTGGCTTTTGTGAATTTGGAAAAGGGCCATATTCATTCCTGACTGTTTGCCAATACAAGCGACATCGAGTGTCCTGTGTGCAATTGGTTGCACTCGGCGAGCAATGTTTGACTACGATGCAAGTGTCTCACTGTTTATCTCTTAAGATCCCAGCTGGAACGGATTATTTGTCAATCTTTGAGCTATTGTATTCGCACTAAATCCCTTCTACACACGGAAAGCTTAGAGACTTAGTTGGGGTAATATATTAGTGCTTTTGATGGATAATCAAAGGTAAAAAAAATCATCATGTCATGCGATGAGAGTTAAAGATTTTTTTGTCAATTACAAAAAAAAATATTTTTTAAGTCTGGTCCTTGAACTGCTATCTGTAAAATGAATTTAATACGATTACTTAAAAATGCGTCATATCTGATACGTAGGAGATGGAGAGGAGGAAAAAAAAAAGGAATTTTTAATATAAGTACTTTACAAAATGTACACGGTGACTGAACTTAATTGGAATTTTACTTGTAAGTTAGATGTAATTCGAAACCGACGATTTTTCACGCGAGTTTGGGTTCGTTCGAAAGCTTTGCTGTAGCGCGATCGTAAAGCTATGCAAACGTGCATGTAAATGAGAACGAAATGCCGATATCTAAGATATCCCAAAGAGCACTTTAGTCGTAATTTGATTCGATGTGGTCTAATTTTAGTTAGACTATAGAATAGGTATTGGCCCACAGCCACAGGTTATAGTTAGACAACAAATTGTCTATTTGTAAACACATGATGCACGTGATTGCCTTGAATATGAAATTTTACCCTCAAAACGCGCTCGGTGATGTGATCGTTTACCGCAACACGAGTATAAGCATATTTAATTAATACGTATATTAATAAAACAGTTTGCGTATTTACTAATAACCTCTGCCATTAAATTCAAGGAAGGAAACGCGATGTAGAATTCACGTTAATGCTGGCTTAATGAGTCGGTTTCCTGTGTTGACAAACCTCGTTTATCATTCATCTGTTTGTGGTCATTCGTATTCCCGCAGCTTAGTTTGAATATTGCGCCCAACTTAAAATTTAATTAACAGATAAACTAATCATCAGTTTACATGTTATATAAGGTTACGCAGTGAATGTTATCTGATAAGAAAGTCGGCGTGGAAGGTTTTTTTATTATTTATTTCCTCGCTGTTTACATTCTATATTCAAGAGGTTCATCCATCAAACCTCCCATCCCTTTCTCCTTTTTCCCCATTGAGTTGCTTTAGAACAAACTTATGTTATGTAATCTTATTCAGGAAACTTTGCTCTATTTTACTCTTTTTTTTTTTTTAGGTATATTTATGCATCTAAACCCCCAAGGCCTCCTCCACCTAGGATTGTTTCTAAGCCAGCAGTAAATCGTTCACGAGACGAAAACACTTCTTGCTGTAGTTCTGCAATGAGTTCTGTGTGGAAGAGACTGCAGAGAGTTAATCAACGGGCGGCGAAATTCCAATTTATATGTTCGTATCATGAGTTGATGGTAGAATGTACCAGTAAGTGGTAAGTTAATGTGATGAATTCCTCGGTTTTCAATTTAATTTTTGTATGAAAAAATTTAATAAATGTATTAAAGATGCTATCATTCTTCAATTCTGTTTTAAGCCTAAGTTAAGTGAATTTAAATTCGAAAATTTTGTTTCTCGTTTTTTAGGCAACCGAATAAATTATGCATCGTGTGGACAAGGAGAAGTAGGAGATATTGCTCACAGGTTTGTATAAAAGTTGTTTTTTTTCTTTCGGTGGGTTTTTAATCCGGAATTGACATTTTTCTGAAGTATTTTTAACTCGTGAGTCATGTATTTCCGTTGATGCTTGTTTATCAAATAAATTTATAACTGTGATTTTTTCCTTTTAAAAATATTTTTTGTTGTGACGAGGATTTATGTTGTAATATTTATATTTATATTTTGCAGCCTCGTAATTGGGAATCGACCATGAGGAACCCCTACCGTGGATTAGTAGTCTGGCCCGTGCCTGAGAATATCGAGATTACCGTTACGCTCTTTAAAAGCAATCTTAGTACAGAGTTTGAAGACAAGGATTGGACGTTTGTGATCGAAGACGTGAGTGTTTTATGTATTACAAAGGAACTACAAGTTCTAATTTTTTTTTTGTAAAAAATATTAAGATATCCACAACGGGGAAAAGAAGACAAGTTGCGTCCGCTAAACTCAATATGAAACAATACGCGTCGTTGGTACCTGCTCAATCGGAGGTGAAAATAAATTTAAAACCACTTTCCAAAAAGGTGGCATCGGCTCATTTGCAGTTTACGTTGTCCTGTGTTTTCCTTCGCGAGGGAAAAGCTACGTAAGTGCTTGTTTTAGATTTGTGTGGAATTTTGGTCAAGTGTTTTTGAGGTTAACACTTCTTACACCCCTGCAGTGCATTCCAAAGTAAAGCTGAGAATATTATTTTTGGAAATTTTTGTAACCAAGCTGCGCTTTTACACATGTTTGATGAAGGATTTTTCTCTACTCGTGGAACGTAATTAAACTACGTGAAAATGTTGGTTATTTTTTGTTTAGTCACTGCAAAGACAGACTTCTTAAAATAACTCCCTAGCAACGTCAGACTGGGAAGTTATTGTTTTTTTCTGTGGAAATATTTTTTTGTCCCGTTTCATTTTCGCAGCTGGTAAATGATATAGTAGTTTGCGTTTTTAAAGAAAAAAGTGGAGTGTAAAGTTTTACAACGTCGTAAATCAGTTTATTTAGGAATTACGCCGTGTTTTAGAACGCATAACGAAATTAATTCTGTTTTCGTCGTGTTCTTTTCTGTGTATTTCGTAGAAAATTTGTCTCGTCTGAATTTTTAATTTGGGTTTAAATTGTTTTAGAGATGAAGATATGCAGAGTATTGCGAGTTTAATGAGCCTCCAGTATACTCAAGAGGATGTCGGCAATTTGGAGGATTTTGATGATGAACCTGAAACGTGTGAAAAAACCGCGGCTGGAATTTCGGAAATAGCCTCCAAATTTGGTCAATTGGCTTCGGCAACTGCAGATGAGCGAGGAGATAATAAC